>JAADXK010000248.1:0-32461 GCA_023337805.1 Globisporangium barbulae
CTCTCGAGCTCAGCGCTGCTCTTCCGGGAGCTCGACCGCGCGATGCCGTACATCAACGGCGATCTGCCAATGGCACTGCTCTGCGAGGCGATGCAGGCGCCGCCTGCTGCCGGGATTACCACCACCGCTCCAGTGGCATGAGAGAGCCAATTGAGTCACGTTTGAGTCCAGAGATGAACAATTCGGAGAGATCCAAGGGCTGCTTGACACTGAGACTCTGTCGATTTAGTCTCCATTCAGTCCACAATCAAGCACGCAGCCCAGTGACCCAGCGAGTGAAGCGAAGTGTCCACTATCAGCGAGGCAGCCTCGTTGAAGTCGGTGACGGCGCTATACGAGCGCAGGATAGTACAGATTCTCATTGGAAATGTGCCTGTTAAGCCACGCGGGCTCCTGCCATGGACGCATGCACCCAGCTACACTAGGTACAAGTCCTACTCGTTCTGGTCAACTATCTGGTGTATGGCTTGCAAGAAGACCCTATACGAGGGTATAGTGATGTAAAATACAGATCCGACTTTTATTTTGTCGAAAAAATAAGAACAAACTTGCTCACTCATCACATATCGCGAAAGGACAGGCGACAAGTAGTGACTAATCGATCAAATGACGGGATTACGGGCATGGCGCGGCGGCAGCTGGCAATCAATGCAAAGCCAGAAGATCCTCGAAGCCGCTGAGATCTGAGGACGACGACGACGTGTAACCTCACACACTCATCAGCATGTTGACGCCCGCTTCCATTCTCGCGAAGCGTAACCCGCGCGATCACTTTTGCGTTTCAGAGTAGCAGGACAGGAGGACATCCGGATGGAAGAAGAGCCCGACGAGAATGAACGAATGCCTCAGCTCACTATTGCCAGCGATGACAGGCGAAGGAGCTACCGATATCCGCCTTGTAATCGCCTTGACTACGAAGCGAATCGTGCGAATGCTGGCGAAGCTGAGGCGCCCATGCTGCTTCCACGATCAAGCACGTGAATCACGTCTTATATCAACCTCTTTACATCAACTAGTCAGTTTCAACACCAGATACAGCATTCCATGCGTTATATGAGGTGTATTCTCGTGACCCAGAAATCTGGTGAACGAGGGACCCCGTCGCGGCGTGTAAACATGGGCGGCAGACTCATACGCGCGATTATCTTTCACCACAGAGGGGTCGTCCGCATGCCTTCCTTCTCCACCCACTGACCCCATGCCATGCATTCATATCGCAAACGAGACCGCTAGAAGCAAAGTTCTATGGCCCCCAGCACCAGCAGCATCAGCCCACCCTCGGTCTTCAAGACGGCGATGGTGACAAAGCGGACTTTTATTCACAGCACCAATGCGGGTTCGGAGCATGACGACGTCTTTGCGGCCTCCAAGCGAGCGCCCAAGCGCAAGGCGTCTTCGTCTGCCACGGTATGTGTCTATGAGCTTCATTCGCACTCTCGATATCGAAAGCATGCCTCTTATAGCCGCATCTCGCTTGATGGGATAACAGCACGAGCTCCGGTACCTGCGTGAAGAGGTCTCGCTGCTGCAGTACCAGCTCGACTCGCTCAAGCTCAAGTGGCGATGCCTGGGCGTCGACAGCAACCTCGTCGCGCTCACGTACGACGCCGCACTGGCGAAACGCGACGTCCGACGCGCCTCAGAAGCCAACAAGCAGCTCAAGGCACAGCTGCTGGAGCAACAGCTCTTCTTTGCGAGCGTCCAGAGCCGCGTGCTCGCCGAGTCCCCACTGCAGCAGATCCTGAGAGCGCCCGAGGTCTTTGACTGTCTCCACTGTCCAGTGGAGCCTTCAGCTAAGCACAAAGAGCAGCTTGTGAGCCACGCCGAGACGCTGCTGCGCCTCGCGCCGGCCTCCATGAACCGCTTCACGCACGCGTACCTGGACAGGGCCACGCTGGTGATGCCCTTCGCACACACGAGCATCTCGGGCGACGATACCGAGCACACGACCGTCGCGAGCCTCTTTGTGTGCAAGCTGCGCAACCTGTTGGTCGAGAGAGTGTTTGAGGCCGCGCTGAAGTACTGCGAGGCGCTGCCTATGGAGCTCAAGCGCTGTCTGCGTATTGATCTGGAGAGCCAAGATGACGAAGGGCTCCAGGAATCTGAGCAGCTACAACAGCAGCGAAAGATCAGGTGTTCACGCACACATTACCAGAACGAGATCTCGGGTCTGAGCTCTTCCCAGAAGACAGTATTCGCAGCCCAGTTGTCTGAGCAGCAAGGCGTCATCACCACCGACTTTGTTGATTGCGACGATGGTGATCACGAAGGAGATCCGGAGCGGATCTTGTCCACCACGTCAGCGTACGTGAACCAAGCTTGTCCGGTTTGAGAACCTGACCTAGGCATCCTAGATTACTGACCCCTCGTCTCTTTCTCTCTGTGTATTGGATGATACAGCCTCGTGATCTCCACGTTCCAGGACAAGATCTCGGGCGAGCCCCTCGTGCTGCTGCAGCGGCTCGTGGCGCACAGGTACAGGCTGCGCGCGACATCGCCTAAGCTGCGCGACGACGTCACGTCCACGACCGCGTTCCTCAACGGCGACCTGCTCATGGCCGTCATGTGCCGCGAGCTCTAGTCATCCGCTACCATCTTCAATACTACCGAGGAGCAGTGAGCGACATAACTCACTGAGGTATCGGCTACAGAAGTCTATCTATCAAACTCATATAGTTTATTGCGTATAAGTTATTTCGTCTACCACTCCATGTCCTATCGTATCTACCATCTCATGTCCTATCGTTCATTCCTTTACACTACTCGCTGGTGCTGCTGAGCGGCCTCGAGCTCCTGGCAGATGACTTTAAGCAGCAAGTCGCCGTTGAACCATTGCTGCGTGGACTTGATGTCGTAGTGCACGACGCACGAGTTGGGCGGCAGGTTGTACCGGATGACGGCCGCGCGCTGCAGCAGGATCTGCGGCTGGCCCGTGCGCTCGTCGGTCGTAGGCGCGAGCACGAGCGCGTGGCTTATGTCCCGCATGATCGAGTGATCACCCGCGGCCGGGAAGGCCGCGTCGACGTCCACAAAGTCGGTCACGAAGACCGCACGGTCGTCCTCCACGTGGGACGTGATCACCGTGTTCATCACGGACGTGATCTCGGGTCCATTCTCATACCGGAGCTGTGTATAGTGGCTCGTGGGGCTCAGTTGCTCCATGAACTGCAGCGAGAGAGACAGCCACACACACAAAGAGAGAGAAGGAATGCACCATGAGCGATCAGGAAGTCGGCTATAGTGGCATCCACGTAAAGAGCAACGCAGTACAGTACCTTGATGTCAGCGATAAGTCCAACGTGGGTCTTGACCTCATGCTGTAGACTGGCAAAGTAGACACTGACGGCGTCGGCCACGGCCGCGAGCGACGCGTGTGGGATGCGGCACACGAGCAGGTTAGCCGCGAACGTGAAGTCCCCATCGCACATGATGCTCGTGTGCGAGAAAGGCGTTTCAACACTCGCCTTGGCCACGTGCAGCCGCAGGAAGCGGCTCACGATGCCCGGCGCCATGCGGATCCCCACGTCGCAGTGCGCAATGAGCTTCTCGCGGCGCTGCTTGGCACTCAGCGCTCTGTCGAGGTGCAGCGGTGTGTGGAGCGCCTCAAAGACCTCCTTGCTGCGCGACTGGTCGAAGAACGGCGACTGGAGCACGAGGTTCTGCAGCGACGCGAGGTAGAGCTGCTGCTGCAGCAGCTGCTCCTTGAGCTGCCGATTGAGCTCCTCAGCCTGCATCGTGATCCACTTGGACTTGGCGGCCTCACACGCGACCAGTAGCACGTTGCGGTCGGGCAGCGCCTGCTTCCAACGCGCGCGCAGGATCTGGATCTGGTACTCCATCTGGGCCGAGTCCTGGCGCAGCGTGCGGAGCTCGTGCTGTTTGTTGACAAATGCGACAATGAGTTAGGGATCATATGACAAGATTCTAGTCATAAGTGAGCGTACCGTGGCGTTCTGAGCGGGCTTGCGCTGCGCCTTGTAGGCGCCCGAGACGAACACGTCTTCCTCGTGGCGGTTGGCATGGCGCTGCGTGTGGACGAGCTTGGACGGGTGCACGCTGGCGTGCGCGACGCGCATTCGCTTCACACCGTGCTGGACCGCCGCACAGCTGTTGCGCGGCGACGACTCGGGAGACGAGGCCGCGGATGACGAGGCCAAGGGCGAGTGGTGCTGACTGTTACGGTAGTGCGCTGGCGATGAGGACGGGGACGATGGGATGCTGCTGCTGCGCACGTGAGCGAGTGATGGAAGGCGCTGTGGGAGCGCCGATGGGGATGAGGACGACGTTGTGGCCGAGGACAGCGGCGGTAGCGGCCGGTACGACTGGCGATCGTGCTGCTGGTGGTGGGAGGGGTGCTCGCTGCTCATTTGCAACATGGAGAGAGTACGACTGGTAATGGTGCTGGGTTGGTTGACTCGTGGCGTCCGCTCTGCAGCAATGCGTAAGAAGAACTACTGACTAAAGCCGCTCGATTGTTCGCTGCAAATAGCGACAGACGCTGGGGAAAGTTCACGCCGGACAAGTCGCTCTGATTGTTCACAGCGACGTCTTACGTGCGCCTGATCGTTTTCTTCTGCTGGTCGTAACGAAGGCGCGCTGTGTACGTTCAGTCGGATCGTAGAGTGAGCTAGAGGAAAGAGAACGACAAGCCAAAGTACGTGCGCGACTCTGACGGAGAGCTCTCTTTTGGAGCTCTTCGTGGACGTTGCTATGAGTGAGCGAGAGAGACGGACGGCTCGTCTCTGCGCCGGTTGTTTACGGCCACGCACCGCTCCCCTATCGTCGAGAGGAGGGGAAAAGCCAGGGAGCTCATTGGAGCTGCACACATGGCGAGCGAGTGATCATCGTAAACCATGCTATGATGCTCGACCGGAAGAGCGAGGAACCGTGATCAGAAAAACAGAGCGGCGCCCCAGCTGCTTTCAAGGAGAGAAAGCTGAGAGATTGAGGTGAGCTCTCGATGGCCATAATAGCTGTGCGGCCATGTCTTGCGATTCGAACGAGTTGCTTATTCTTCTTACGAGCCGTTATCTTGGCCGTTGTCGCTGGCTGTTTCGCAGTTCATCATCACTTCCATACCAGTATTTGAATAAATCGGTTTAAAAAGATAGTGATCGGACGGATTCGTCCGGCGCGTGCATCTATAGCAAGAGTGAGACGGGAATGAGTCACGCGTCTTCCCCCGCACATCCAATCCACAGATTGATCGACTGTGAGCGCACCCGTACTGACTGGCTGGTGCTGACGCTATTCGTGACAAAAATAAAAGTCCCACGTTGTTCCGGAGAGCTACTGACTGCATCGCAGAAAGTCTAGAGGGACGGACGTACAGAGCTGTCTTGGAGGCACGCGTCTGGTTATTGCGGACTTTTATTTACGAGCGCGAGGTCGTGTCGTGATCTTGATTTCGCTGGGATGCGCGTGCACGGAATAGAATCAAATCGGCAATCAACAATTTGGGGAACCAAGCATTTCACGATGTGATTGTGGAGAAGGAAAACCTACCAAGTATTAAATATAGGAGTTAACCTAGTATTTATACAAAACAAATTAGCCTAAAACTGGATCTACTATAAATTATATCATTAATTGTCCAAGGCTATTATATTTGATTGATTTAGTCAAGACGTGTAGTGTGTGAAAACAAAAGTCAAATGGTGTCTCAGTGAAGATCGGGCGAGATTGCGTCCCATGTCGCCCGCCACGAGTAATCAGCGCGACGTCAGGTTCACGTCTTTTTGAGATCACCTTCCGACTGGACGACGGCGAGTCTGCAATCGCTGTTTACAGCTAGAGGCGAAGAGGAAGAATGAAAACGAAGGATGCCCTGGCTCCTTTGCGCAATGTCTAACGAGGCGCAATGCTGTTTGCTCGCTTCTGTATTGCGCTTGCGAAGCTTCTATCCAAGCCCGAGCAGAGCCGTCATTCGATATGAGGCACACGCATTGAGTCGGCTCTGCATTGATTGATTGTAGAGTGTGCCACGCCACGGGTCTTTTGGCCATCGTTTTATGAGTGGACGAGCTTCGACGTCCAGCTGCTCACGCTGGACACGTGTGATTTGTCTTCTGCTGGCCGTTCAACCGGGAGCGACTCGGAAAATGAAAAAGAGAGAACGGCAGACACATATGTGTGGCGGAGCTCTTCTTTCTAGTGTGAGGCGGCTCTTCTCTGCACTGTGTAAGAGAATCCTCCCTCCTCGGTCGTCAAATGCCAGATGAGAGCTGCTCGCATGGCGAGCGAGTGCCATTGACGCGCCTCTAGCAACCCCCCCAGCCGCTTTTGGGGCGCGCAGGAATCAATTAGATGAGTGAGTCAAACGGCCGAGAAGAACCTTAAGGGATTTGGGAGAGCGTGTTGACCAGATTCGTCAGTTTGGCTCGGACTTGTCGTTTGGAATTTATCTAGTGAGCTAGTCCCTACTCCGAGAGATCCGACGCGTGCTCGCACCTTGAATTAAGAATGAACACATGATGGGGACGCTGGAATGTCCGCTCGCTCACATCTAGTTATCATGCTCAAGCGAAATCGGCAATATATGTGATGTTTGCTGGTGATAATGGATGGAGAGCGTGCCGGTACGCACACCACCAGGAGCTACAAATATTCATAAATGCGGTGAGTAATTTTTTGCGCAGCTCGCTTTGTTGTCAAGAGAGCACATCCCACGCAGGTCGCCGCAAGTAATCAGTAGGCACCAAAGATCACGCCCCGCGAGACGACATCGAGTCAGTAATCGGCGATTACAGGCGGAGGCGAACGGGAGATCCGTTGAGAACGACAAACACGAAGCGACTGAGAGGGCTTTTAGACATCCTGAGCATTATTGCGATTTGGTCAATGGCCACGGGCTTTTTCCATGCTCTCCAATACACGCTAGCGCTGCATTAATCCATTATTCATTCGATGGGCGCTGCTATTGATTACATTCGCGCAGACCCGCTCAATTGGTAACAGCAGCGAGGCACACACGCACACAACTGCTGGTCTGCACAGTTCTTGGTCATCGTTCTATGAGTGGACTCATTGGCGGACTTCTATAAAAGCGCTTTCTTTGTCCAGTTAACAAGTTTTCGAAAAGCACTTTCTTAAACTATATTTTTCCTGCTTGAACTTCTAACAACATACCGGTACGTACCGATATGTACTGAGTTAATTTAACATTAAAGCATGTTCTTAAAAATATATCTAATAATGGAAAATACCGACGAACAAAAAATCACGCGATATCGACGTCATTTTTATTTGATTTTAACAATGTGTAACCCACAGCGATCTTGGGATGAGTTTCCCCGTGAAAGTGACGTCCCGCAGCAGTGACGTCTGGAGCCAGTGCGGCTCTTGAGCGAGAGGACGAAATACAGAAGAACCAGGAATATGGAAAGAAGGAAAAGCGTGCGCGCGACATGGGGCCAGGAACAGCGCAGAAAGGGGAGCCGCCAGCGGAGACCGCCTCGCGCTGGAGCAGAAGATTGCGCGCGACTTGCACGGAGGACTCGCCTACCTAAAAGAGAATTCACACAAGAACCAGAAGATCGACAAGCGCACAAGACACGTAAGCGTACATATAAATAGGAAAATAAATTTGGCACGGACAAGGAGCTTGGTGTGCATGTGAGTGTGTTCGTTAGCCGCTGCTAACGTGCGCAGCGCAGGCAAAGGACAGCGGTCGGGTCAGTGTGTGCGGTGCTCCAATGAGCAGGCGGCACGCGCAGGAAGGCGCTTGCACCCGCAGGACGCACCCGCTCGCGGAGGTGGCCGCGCAGACGCGTGTTCCACGGCTCGTGGCGCAAGACGCGGCTGACAGCTCGTCACTCGCCACGACGCGGGCCATGAGAAGCCGCAGGAAGAGTGAGGGAACGCGCAGAGCAGTGCACGAACCAAGAGAGAACCACAGAGCACTGTTGCTATTCTTCGTGTCGTCCTGATTCTCGTTTACTTGTGTGGTGCTCAGATGCGATGGATCAGAATGTCCGATGAAATTACATGGTGTAGAAGCTGGGTACAAGTTTCAAGGACAGTAAGTAAACTTCCGTGTACAAGCGCAAAGATCACCGGCCGACAAGACCATCAATCCGACCAGAAACTCAAGTGCGAAAAGATGAGGAAGGGCAAGTAGCCAGCGAAGAAGAAGAGAGCACACTTGAGCATTCTGACGGGGACAAGTCCAAGTAAAGCAGCGACACCGCCGACAGCTCCGCCCCCGGTAGAGCGCCAAATCCGCAATTGTCGCCGGTGTCGACGCTGATGTTCTCACCAACGCCATCGGTGTCGAGTGTGATGTCGTACAGCGGTACAGCCACGACACCCGCAAGCCAGATCGACCTCCTTTCCGTGATCAAGATGCTCGTGGAGCAAGGTAACGGCCGTGTGAAGTGAGCAGGCGTGTTGAAGTTTTGCAGCATCCAAGTACGCGACTTCAAGCCCAAGCGCGACAATGTGGACGTCTGGCTGCGCCAAGTAGAGAGCCGCGCAGAAGCCGACGAAGAGCTCCAAGGCAAGACGTAGCCGCCGAGGACGCTGTACACGTACGTCGACCATGCTCGCCGGTTCGGCGGCGGAGTGGTTCAGTAATGCCAGTAGCACAATCGTAAGCGAGAACCGCATGTTCGCGCGCCTAGCTCGGCTCATGAGTCAGCAGTTTGGCCCGACGCTCTCCGCGGAGGAAAAGACCCGCAAGATCATGACGCGTACGAAACACCCCGAGGAGACGTATGCCGAGTACGCGGCCGAGCTACGCAAGATCGGCATGGATTTGACGATCGAGGATCGCTTCTTCGTAACGGCGTTCACCGAAGGTGTCGACGCAGCGACTGACGCGCTGCGTCAGTGAATCTACCCTGTATCCTGATTCAGCTGTACGTGAAAACTAAATGCAAGCATGAAAATTCATTTTATCGCTTTTTGGTCTAAATTTACACTTAAAATTCATGTTCCACTTTGCACCAATGTGATTACGCAAAAGGCAGTGCCGCAAAAAAGCAGTGACGACGACTGCAGAAGAAGCGCTCGCCGCCCGACATGCTGCGCTCGAGCCCCATGGTGCCGTCCCTGGCGCTCGCGTCCACGACGAAGACGACGGCAGCCACCTCCGACTCGAAGTGCCACAGCCTCACGTACCCTCCACCGCCGCCTGCATTGTTGCCCGCGCTGCCGCTCTCGTTCGACAGCGCCGTCGGCCCTGCGAGCGGGACTGAGACCGAGGACGCAGAGGAAACGCACAGCGACGCGGGCTCGCGGCCCCCGTCCACCACATCAGTAGCAGATGCAGCAGAGAAGAAGCCCAAGAAAGTGCGCAAGCGCACGTATTACATGCGCAAGGTGCGGCTATTACTGGTTGTTTGTTGTAGTATGGCTGGTTGACTAAATGGTGCATATGTGTGTCTGTTGATTAGGAAGAGAAAGAGGTGTTGCTGGCCGAGATGCGCAAGCTGGAGGCGCGCATGTCGTTTTTCCGCGAGCGCGAGGAGCTCGCGGAGCAGTGGAAGCACATCCGCCGGCAGCAGCACGCGAACCGGTCGCTGCGCTCGGGCATCCGCAGCCAGCGGCTGCTGCTCGCCAACACGCGGTCCATGATGTCGCAGTTCATGGTGCGTTTCCTTGCATGAAGTATCAGAGCAGCTACCTATTGTCGCCGATGACATCGATCTAACAACCCGAGTGGCTGTTTTTATACTTCATTCAATTCGGTAGCAAGAGCAAGACAACACACCGTTTGAGACGTACATCAAGCTCGGGACGGACCCGGCTCAGCGCAAGGCGACGCTCATGGCCATGAAGCAGGAGAAGATGGATGATGCGTTGACGTTTCTCATCGAGCGCGGCCGGTGGATCGACCACTCCAAGACCTTTGTGGACGCGCAGCGGTTTGAGAACGTGCAGGGCGACTACTGCTCGATGCGCTTCGACGTGACGCCCTTCGAGGGGTTGCAGAGCGCCAAGCAGGTCTTCGACACGTACCTGAACTTCGCGTTCAACATGGAGATCAACCTGTCGGAGACGTTGGGCGACATCACGATCCGCGAAGACGACGACATCTGGGGACCCGAGGGCGTGGCGCACCACCGCATGGTCTCGACGATCTCGAACCTCGTGCAGCTCGACATCAACAGCGTCATCTTCTCCGAGTTCGTGACCGACCGGAACACGCACATCCACGACCGCACGGCGGCATCACCGAGCGGCGAAGCCCCCACGGCGACGACCACGGGCGAGCTCGGCGTGCTCGTGTTCGACTTTGTAAACGACGACGAGCTCTACCCGTACCGACCGAACGAGCGCGTGCGCCAGGACGTGACGTGCCTCGTCATGATCTCGTCATTCAAGCGCAAGAAGTTCCAGAACGACCCGCGCAAGGCGCCCAACAGCTTCCACAACAGCGTGCTGCTCGAGGAGGACGAGCTCGTGGTCGTGATGATGCGCTGGGTGCTGCTCAAGGTACATCGGTCCGACTTCTATGTGCCCGAGGAGATCCAGACGCGCATCAAGAACAGCATCGAGCACGTCGCCGACTCAATCATCACGACCGTACGCCAGGCCGTGTACGCGTCGCGGCCGCCGCCGGCCGTGCCGCCAGTGATCATGCGATGAGAGGTTGGTTGATGTCATTACTGCGAAGTGACCAATGTTGATACCAAAAATGAACTGGCTTGCCTTGCTGCTCTCGTCGATAATTTGGTACCAGACGCCACGTATAGTGAGAGAAGCAAGCACAGCACGCCGTCATGTTGGACTTCATTTTCTTACCTATGATACTATTTTAATAGCTCGCTTGAAGAAGCGAAATTGTTCACTACTACCCTGAGCTTAGCTATACTAACGCTGCCTTGCCAGTTCCACCAGCAGAGCTCTGACTAACTGCTGCTATTGCTACTAGTGGTGCTACTGCTACTACTGACTGGAACATCATACGCTCGAGTCCTGCACGGCGCGCACGAGCGCCTTGCTGATCGCGCCCATCTGGGCCTTGAGCTCCTGCATTTTCAGGTCGGACACCGAGATCGCGCTGTTGTGGCGCAGCTTGAGCATGCTCCAGCGCGTGATCACGACCGTGTACTCCTGGGGATTGAGCCCCTGAGCTCCTAGGCTGTTGTCCGTTGGCTTGCTGCACCGTGGCTTGGACGGCACGGCCTTCAGGGTGATCACGGCCGTGACGTCCTGGCGCATGCACTGATGCGAGCGGTACGGGTAGAGCTCGTCCTCGTCGACAAAGTCGAGCACGATGACGCCGAGCTCCTTGCCCGCGGCCTCGCCATTGTGCTCCTTCGACCACTGGCCCTTGCGGCAGCCGTCGTAGAACTCGGAGAAAACGACAAAGTTGGACTCGGTGAGCACGTCGCGCACGTTTGAGTGCACGAGCCGCCGGTGCAGGATCGTCTTGTCCCAGTTGTCGTCGCCGTCGCTCGTGAGCACGGTGCCCATGGCCTCGGCGATGCTGCGCTCCATGTTCTGCGTGTGGAAGTGGAGCGCGTCGTAGACGTGCTTGACGCTCTTGGTACCCTTCAGAGGCACGCTCTGGAAGCTGATGGCGCAGAAGTCACCGTTCTCGGCCACGAAGCTCGTCTCCTCGTTCAGCTCGCGCGTCGGGTCGATGAACTGCGTGCGCTTCTCGAGCAGCCGTTGCGCGTCGTGGAGCTTCTGCGCCTTGAGCGCCACGAGCGTCTCACGTCGTTGAGCCCAGTCCTTGCCCAGATGGATGTGCGTGTCGATTGGACACCGCTGACCGCTCGTCATGAGCTCCGAGACGACCGACTGCGCACTGAAGAACGAGAACTGCTGGTTGCGCACGGTCTCGCGCAGCACGTTGTTCACGATCTCCTTCTCCTGCAGCTGTTTGTCCTTACTCTGCCAGTCCACAATGCCGCTGCGCTCGCGCAGAAAGTCGACGTGCGCCTGGAGCTTGCTCACCTGCTCGATCAGCAAGTCCTTCTCCTCTTTGCGCACGAGGTACGTCGGCTTGCGCGATTTGGACTTCTTGTGCGCCTGGTGCTGCTCAGAGTGCGACCCCCACGCGTGCCGTGGCGAGCCGTAGCCGTCCTCGTCGGACGAAAACCCGCGCTTGTGGCTCGTCGACGTCATCCTTGCGGCCGCCACTGTGCTCGTCGCCGCCGCCTGCTGCAGGATCGACACGAGCGTCTGCGCCGTGCCAGTGACCGGACCGACTACTGATCCTGCTGTGTGTGCTGATGGCGTCATCGTCATCATTGAGGGCTCGGTGGGCGAGCCCAGGAACGCTGCGAGTGGCGCCAACTTCATCTGCATGGCTCCGCTGTTGCTGTCGCTGTTGTCGGTGTTGAGTCGTGGCAGGAGTCGCGGTAGCAGCAGCGGCTTGGTCGCCACTCCGCTGCTGCTGGTGTTGCTGTTACTGCTCTCTCGTCCTAAGGACGGTATTGTCATCGGGAAGGTGAATGTGTTGCTGCTGTTGTTGTTTGTATCATGCTGCTGCTGGTAGAAGCCGGGAATAGGGAGGTGAGCTGCTGCTGTTGCTGAATTCATGTCGAAAGTGGGAATGAGCTTTGTCGCCCGGCTCGTGCTGCTCGTGCTGCGCCACGCGAACTCGTCGTGTCTTTGTGGAGGCGTGTCGGTTGGCGACATGCGTGTCGGCTCGCTCGCTGGCTTGCTCGTTTCAGGCGCTGCTCGGTTGTGGAGGCTCGAGTCGTCTCGCCGGAATTTTGGAGGTTGGTCCTGGAATCCTCTTGGCGTATTCAGCGTGGTGGGCGTCAACAAGGGCGTCAACCGTGCCGTACTCTGTCGCAGAACCTATTTAAGAGAATATTAGATTACACCGCAAGCCAAATGTCGCACGTGATTTGTATCGAGAATTGTCTCGATATGCTGTTTCAAAGGTTTCTGGAGCTCAAAGAGAAGCCGTTTCTTTTCGCAAGCTAGTATTTCAGCCAATCACATCTTTCTATATAGAGTAATACCGAAATTCAGCGAATCAGAGTGTAAACGAGTGCGACTAGATCTATTTTGGACCGTAATCATCTTGTGGTGATGCGCATCAGAATACAGTATTTTTTCCTTTCCGAAGCCTCATCTCCGCGCGGGTTGTCACCAGCCAAGTTTACGTCACAATCCAACGAGGCGGTTTGGATTGGTGCCACGAATAAGCGGATTGAACAAGAGCCAGCTAAATGACAAGTCAAAGCCGATCTCCCAAGCAATCCTTGCTCCTATGGCGTCAACTTGTTAGCTCGTTCGTTTCTCAGCTGCTCCTCTTTCGACCAAGCAGCAAGCGCAGACGGATCAATACGGAAATGCATAGGTGGGGTTCGTTTGAATTAATAGAAATCTATTGGATACAGATACTGTACGAAAGTCTCACCTGTAAGAGCAAGAAGAGCTCTTCACTTGCTGGACAGATGAATGGACAGTCGCTCACTCGCTCGGCTCAACACCACACCCACAAGTGAGATCCACGCTGTCAACCGCTTCGCTCAGCTCAGTTCAGCTCAACAGCGCAGTCTGCTCGCTGCTGCTCTGGCTCATGCGGTGCACGAGGTCGTAGACGGTGCGCAGGATCTCGCGCGAGCACATGTCGGCGTCTATGACTATGTTGTTGAACACCTCGGGCGGCACGATGAGCTCGTCCGAGTGGTGCAGCTTGGAAAAGTACGAGCGGCACAGCACGATCTCAAACTCGCCGTCGCCATCCTCCCCGTCAGTTGCACCACCATCACTCACAGTCGACACTTTGCGTGGAAACGTGCGCAGCGAGATCGCTGCGCTGATGTCGTGGCGCAGCCGCTCGTGCGGTCTGTACGGATAGAGCTCGTCGTCGTTGACAAAGTTCATCGTGACGACCGCGTACTCGCGGCCAAAGCCGTTCTCGTCGTCCTGTGCACTGTAGCTGCTGAGCATCGCGCAGTTGGACTCGATCTGCACACCACAGTTCGTCGCGCGTAGCAGCCGCTGCTGGCACACGTTCTGCTCTGCGAGCTCATCTTTGCCCTCGCGCACGACGAGCTCACCAGAGGACTCGGTGAGCGAGATGTCCATGTTGAAGAAGAAGAATCGGAGTGCGTCGTAGACAAGCCGCACGCTCGGCACGCCATGCAGCGGCATCATCTCGAAGACCTGGATCACAAAGTCCCCGCTCGGCGTTGTCGACTTTTCCATGGACGAGTACTTCTGCGTCACATCGAGGAACCGCGAGCGCTCTCTTAGGTATCGCTCGGCATCGCGCAGCATCTCGCTCTTGAGTGCGGCCAGTGCGGCGTGGCGCGCACTCAGATCGCAGTCCAAGCGGATGTACCGCTCGAACGGACTCTGCTGCTTCATCTACAGTAATGAGGATTGATAATCAATGAGTCTCACTAGCAGCTACAGTATTATGCAATATAGTCAAACGCACCGACTGGTTGGCGAGCGCGGACTGTGCGCTTGCGAGATCGAACTGCTGGCTCTTCATGGCGTCGCGCAGCATGCGGTTCTCGCGCTCGAGGCGCTCGAGAGCGCGCGCGGCCGTCGCGTTCTGCGGCAGCGCCGCGAGAAAGTCGAGTCGCGCCTCCAGATACTTGGCTTCTTTCAGCAGCTGCTCCTTCTCTTCCTAGTCATTCATACAATGGGAAATATTCACTCAGTCTGTCTACAGCTGTACATGCAAGTTGGCATTCTCTCGCTTGTATAGCATTTGTCGGTTGGCAATGCTTGCAGTCAATACCTTTTGCAGTGCGTACCATTGCGACCGGGGCTTGCACTTCGCTGGCTTGCTCTTGTCGTCTGCTGTATGTGAGCTGCTAGGGCGTTTCTTGCTACTGCTACGGCTCTGGCTTTGGTTCGTGGGCGAGCTGGACGGCTCTGAGTGCATCGACTCGCTCGACGTGAGCGCCGCAAACTCGGAGGTGTCGTTTTCACGCTCTTCAGGGGCTGAGGGAGCCAGCAAATGCAGTGTTGGAAGTGGTGCACTAGCAGGTGGGAAGGGGAGCGCTGGCATCTCGGAGGAGGCAGCATTGACGGCAGGCGGCAGCAACGACTCCATGCTGCACTTGCTGCTCGATCCTTTTTCGCGATTGCTTCAGATTTGATTGCGAGAGTCGAGACGAGGACAAACGTAATGTCGTTGATGACATAACTCACACAGTAGTGCAAGCTTTGTTATGTACAATGTTCTTTCTGTTGTATGACAAAATAGTCGTCTGTACGCCGTCCTTCTCGAGTGGACGAACGAGTTCCTTTACCAGTAGTGACAGTTGTGCTCTGTTCTACCTCGTTATGGGCCGGAGGCACATCGGACTGAGAGTATGCAGGCTTTGCTCGAATGCGATCGGACTCGAAGCTAATGGGTCGATGTTGAAAGGAGTGCGTGACGACACGCCGCACCACCTCGCTGGCGACGAGTGTGATTTTTCTCGATACGACGGTGACAGTGTAGTCACGCAGGCCGTAACCGTAGCTACACTAGGATGAGCACGCTGAAGAAGAGGAACGGATGGAGACTGCGAGAAGCCCTGTTCAGGCTCACTCTACCACACATCTGTTTGTTAACTCAGACATGACATTATGTTAAAAGCGACAAACGTAATCCAGCGTGTTGAAGGACCAACCTCCACAAGCAAAATCGATTCATCCCGTGCAATCTGAAGATGTGGCGCGCCAGAGGATCGGCGCCAACGCTCGCGGCCGTGGGCGTCACTGCGGCGGCCCTCGCGGTCGGCAGCGGCGTCGCACGTCGCTACTTTGCGACCAGCGGACGCCGTACGTCTGCTGCGGTGGCGACAGTCACGCGGCGCCGGCCCGCGAGCGTCGGCGACCAACTCGAGAACGTCGAGACGCCGTGTCTCGTTGTCGACCTCGATGCGGTGCGCAAACTCTACCATGTTCTCTAGCCAGACTGCTACTGATATCATGTTAATGCGAAGTGTCGTGTGTGCTATGTGTTGTGTGTGTGCAGATGGAGAAGAATTTGATGGCGCTGCCGCGCTCGTTGAAGAATGCGACCTCGCACGCCGTCGCGATCCGCCCGCACGCTAAGGCGCACAAGTGCGCTGAGATCGGCCGCTTGCAGCTCCAGCATTCTCAGGTAAGCTTAACATTGGCACTGCATTACTAGCGAGTGGTTAACAGTGAATATCAACTCCCTCGGTTGTGTGTGCGTCCACAGGCGGTGGGGCTCTGTTGCCAGAAAGTGGCGGAAGCCGAAGCCATGTTCGCCGGCGGCGTCAACGACCTGCTGCTCAGCAATGAGATCTACGGCACGTCGCGCTACGAGCGCATGGCGCAGATCGCGCGCGACGGCGGCGTCGTGACGCTCATCTTCGACCACGAGGAGACGATCCGCCAGGCGGCGGCGGTCGCGGCCGCGTTTGACGTCACATTCCGCGCGCTTGTGGATGTGAATGTCGGCCAGAACCGCTGCGGCGTCGACACGGTGGACCAGGCGCTCGCGCTCGCCAAGCAGATTGAGGCGGCCAAGCACCTAGAGCTGCGCGGCATCCAGGCGTATCACGGCTCGGCGCAGCACATCCGCAGCTACGCGGAGAAGGCCAAGGTGATCGCGACGGTCGCGGACAAGGCCAAGCGCGTGCGCGACGCGTTCCTCAGTAATGGGCTCAGCTGCGACGTCGTCACGGGCGGCGGCACCGGCACGTATCTGCTGGAGGCTCAGAGCGGCGTGTTCACGGAAGTGCAGCCGGGTTCGTACCTGTTCAACGACGCCGACTACGCGCGCAATCTCGGTCAGGACGGCCACAACGTGCGCGAGTGGGAGCAGAGTCTCTTCGTGCTCACAACCGTCATGAGCACGAACGAGAGCGCGCCGCGCGCGGTCGTGGACGCCGGCATGAAGGCCGTGTCGCTAGACTCGGGCGCGCCGCTCGTGTTCTCGTCGATTGACGCGAGCGCGCTGCCGCTGCTCGAGTATCAGGGTGGCGGCGACGAACACGGCATCCTCGTGCCTGTGGCTGCGACGCCCAAGTTTGCGTTCCCGATGCCCGCGCTCGGCAAGAAGCTGCTGCTGACGCCCGGCCACTGCGATCCGACGACCAACCTCTACGACTTTGTCGTGGGCTTTCGCAACGGCGCGGTCGAGCACGTCTGGGAGGTCGCGGCCCGCGGTCCAGGCAACTGAGTCCTCGTTGTCATTCCAAGCACACACACGAGGCTTCGTTCGAGTCACCAAGCAAAGTGTACATCCATCAATACATTGTGAGTGACTTAGTCAACCGAGCTGCTGCTGGTTGGTGACATGCAGAGAGGTCCTTGCTTTTGTGAAATACGTAATAACGGGGTGGCGGCTGCCGCCAAGTCCCCTCATGTGGCGTGAGCCTTCATTCCTGTGCAGCCGTGGAAGACCCCCTCCTCCTTGCGCGCGAGCTTGTCAACGATGAGCGTCTTCATCTTGTCGTGGCACATGGGCATCTTGGAGAAGAACTTGTCCTGCTGCTCCTGCGAAATCTTGTGCGGGTACATGTGGAACTTGGCCATGAGAAAGCGCTTCATGATCACGTAGTTCTTGCCGTTCGCGTCCACGTGGCCGGTAAGCACCACGCCGCTCGAGACGTCCTTGCGGATACGCTCCGAGTCCTGGTACGGATGCAGGTCGTCCTGGTCAATGTAGTCGGTCGCCATGATCGCCACGTTGTCCTCGAAGCGGCTGTAGAAGAGCGCGTTGGACTCCACGTCCGGCATCGTCGTCACTTCGTCATCGTTCCACTGCATGCTCGACACGATGCGCTGGTGCATAAAGTTACACCGAATCTGGTCGTACGACTCGCGCACGGTGAGGCAGCCCATGGAGCTCGCCAGCGCCTCGTCCTTGCCCGCGATCTGCTCATAGATCGCGCCGGCCACCGCGAGCACGCCCACGTCCTCGTACTTGGAGATCGCAAAGTTCACGCAGTAGTTCTTGCCGAACTTCTCAAACATGTCCGAATACTGGTACGGCTGGTCCAGGTTCAGCCCCTGCGACTTCTGCTCAATGTACTTGAACGTCATGTCCAGCTTCTCCTCGCGCAGCGCCAGAATCGTGTGCCTCCGGTTGTCAAAGTCGCGGCCCAAATGGATGTACGACTCCATAGGCGTCATCAGCGCCAGGCGCTGTTACAATAAACAAGGACACAATGAATGAGAACCCAGGTGCAGACATTGTTTGAATAAAAAAGGTGTCATCACGTACCACATCGTTCACGGGTGCGAACGAGAGCATGGCCTTGAAGTTGTCCAGATACACCTGCTGCTGCGACACGAGCTCGTTCAGGATCTTCCCGTCCTGTGTGCTCTTCGCGACCGCGTCCTTGCTACTGCCGCGGCCGCGCTTCGCCTTGATGTTCGTGCGCTGCGGTCGACTCGACTTGGCGCGCGAGAGCAGGTAGTCGTACTGCGCCTCCAGGTACTTGGCCTCCTTCTGCAGCAGCTCGGCGTCGTTCTTGGCCTTGTACTCCACATCCGCCTCGTCGTAATTCTCGGCGTCCTCGACATCCACGTCGATGTCCTCTTCCGCCTCCGTCTCGTCTTCGGCCGTGAGGTCGATCGTCGGGGGGTTGGCCCAATACGCCATTCCGTGGTGGTTCTGGATCATCTGCGACGCCTGCATCATGAAATCGTCCTGTTCCTGTTGTTGTTCCTGCGGCATGCCCCACAGCTCCTGGCCCTTCAACAGCGTGCACTCGAGGTCATCAAAGTCTCCTCGCGCAGGGGAGTTCGTAAACTCGTTCTTGCTGCTTGGGCACGAGCTCGGGCACGGCGACGACATGACGTCCGCATCCGTGAGCGCATCAATGTCAAGGTCCTGAGCGTTCCGTGGCGACGACGACGAAGAGGACGACGAGTTGGACGTGCGCGAGAACGGCGAGTTCATCGCGAGGAAGCTGCTGTTCGTGTCCATGTCCATCTTCACCACCTTCTCCATCTCGTTCAAAAACTCCTCGCCGTTGATCAGGAACTCGGAGAAGGCCGCATCGTCGTTGTCGGTGGCGGCGGTCGTAGACGCCGCGAGGACGCCAAAGCCCGCCGTGACGTTCAGCGCGCGGTCGCACTCGGCGATCGCGTTGATGCACTCCGAGTCCGCCGGGTCGCAGATGTCCGCCGTGCCCTCCACGATCGACTCAAGGCCGAAAAAGTTGCTGTTGAGCAGGTCGTCCACGGTCGCCGTCGTCTGTGCTTGGGCTGCTGCTGTTGGCACGCTGAACGACGCGTGGTCGTCAACGAACTGCAGCAGCTCGCTCTCGAGCGAGAAGTCGTCAGGGAACGTCGTCGCGGCCGCCATTTCGTACGACAGAGGGTGATAGAAGAGAGGACGAGAAGGGGGAAGTGCCTGTGTGTCGGTGGGGATCGGAGATGTCGTTGAGAGCGCGAGGTGTCGAGCGACCGTCACGTCAGCCAGTCAGTCAGTTCCTAGTGCGTAGTGTCGAGTGCTTTCTTTGCTTCTCGAACAAAATGAGAGAGGAGCGAGAGGAGGAGGGTGTCGAGACAGATAAGGAAATCACTTGCTTTCACTATGCCGACTGCCATGGCAGAGACCAGCACTCAGACGCATATTTGACCATCACTCTGGTAGTATTTTATTGGCTGTAAATGTGCATTTTGGATATTTCAATAAAATCATGCACTTTCATTGGCAAATATTCAATTTAAATGGCTTGCGTAATCTGCTTTGAGGCTTTTAAAATGATTATTTAAGGTTGTGGAGAGAACACTATACAAGAAGAAGGGTATGTCGACCAAGGAGCCGAAACAGAAATTGCGAAAAACTTTCTTTGACAATTCGAAATGATACCAACGATGGACAGACATCCAGCGCCGATGCTTTGCTGTGCTTGACGCTCGTCTTCATTTATCATTGCGGTGTCAATGATAAATGCTTTCTTGCGATTATCGGAAGCATCTACTTGGCACTCATCACCTGGCACTTGATGGTCCATTGTGCAATTTTGTTGCAGACGCTTGGCCTGGTCTTCAGTAGCAGAATGGGTATCGCGTGACGATCCAACAGTAGGAGTGTAAATGAACTTGCTGTCTGAATGTGGTAGGTGTGGAAAAGATTGCAGTCGGTTTGATGAACGAAAGTATATCGGAGAAAGTCTTGAATATGCTTGATGAATTGACCGCCTTTTATCTGAAACTTCCATCTAGCAGCCGCAGGTTGGTGCTGATCAGATTGATCACCACGTGGACGAACACTATTTTGTGGCCCTCGCCGCTCTACATCAATCCGTAAGCAATCATCATAGCGTGCGCGGAGGACCTTAAACGTACAGGCATTGCTTATCCACATTCATACATATCTCGGCACAAGAAGAACGGAAAATCTCCACAAGTATGCAAGAACAAGCGTATGCGAATATAGAAGATAATATGCTAAGAAACAACTGTGAAGAGGCGGAATGGAGCAGTTGCGACAGACAGGGGCGGACTGGGCGGCGGAAACCTCATTAAAAACGTCTTTCGAATGTACAAAAACGGGTGAATCCATGGATGATTCGAAGTGAGCAATGGCGAACGCCATTCCTCTGAGTGGTTCGCAAACCACCCCTAATTTACTGTGGCGATATAGGGCTAGGGAAATGGTTGCTAGTTGAGAGATCGGCTGGGTGATGAAAAACAACAAGTTGTGGACTCACCATAGTGAGGAGAATACATTCTATTAAAAACGTTTTTTAGACAACGCCTAACCCTGAGATCGTCACGAAACTGTGTTCTCTGGCGAAATCAATTTCAATTGGACGGTTTTAATTGATACTGTGACGCCCGTGAATCTTACGACAACTTCTTGTCCAATCAAAAATGATAACTAAAACCAGTAAAATATTGGCTTGCCCATTTGCATCGAGATTGCTATTTGAAGGACCAGACATCATTTCACCATTTTTACGACAAAAATATCTGGTGAAATGATGTCTGGTCCTTCAAATAGCAATCTCGATGCAAATGGGCAAGCCAATATTTTACTGGTTTTAGTTATCATTTTTGATTGGACAAGAAGCGTTCTTGTGTGGTTTTGTGGTGGGCATTCTCTCAGAGTGCATCAAAGCACCTTTGCGTGGACTCTCCAACCGCCATTCGCTCCATGTGCTTACTTGCGTGCGTGCATGCGGTGACAGGAACCTTGCTTTGCCAAATGCCCGCTGTTGACACAAAGTCGCTCTCGTCCTCTTCGATCGCACTGTACTATGTAGCTTATGAAAAAGCTACTAGAGGCAGTACATTTTCATTTTCAATACACTTACAACCAATACATCGCTCGCCAGACATGGCTTCATCGCTCCGTGATGAGAGCCTCATTTACCAAAGGTGAGCTTATCTCAACGTCGACTGCTTTAACTGTTGTCGCTGTTCTGCCGCTGGAGCTATTGGCAGGTGTCGTATCTTGCGAAGGCGTCGTCGCTGATGCCACCGATGGCGGCATGCGAGGGAACGTGTACTTGATCCAGATGGGTTTATCCTTCGGCCGCCGCCTCCGGACGATGCACGAGCGCACGGCTTGGCCCCAGAGGATGACGCGCGTTGAGATCGCCTGCAGGATCTCGGGCGTCGGCTGCCTTTTCCCAAAGTGGTTCTTGATGAACGAGAAGCGCTTCATGACCACGCTCGACGAGCCGTCAGCATTCACATGCGGACTCAGCACGATCCTGCAGTTGACACACAAACAAGCAAGTACATGAGAACGAAGATCTGGAGTGGATAGACGACTAGAAGCCACCCCGACGTACCCAACAGAGATGTCTTTGCGAATGCGTCCGCTCGTGCGGTACGGGTGCAGCTCGTCTTCGTCGATGTAGTCGCACATCATGACCGTCGCGTCGCCGAGGTTCTTCCGGTAAAATACTGCATTCGACTCCTGCACCACGAAGCCTCGGTCGAGCGGGTGGCGCTTTGGGATGTCGACGCGGTCCACGATGCGCGCGTTCAAGAAAGAGTGCTCCATGCCGTCAAAAAACTGTATGCCACGAACAACAGCGACGCATCCAGGTCAGTCAGCTCTATGACCTAGAATACCTACCAACAATGTCAGCTTCTCTACTCGTACCTCTCTGTTTGTGACGCACCCGAGCATCTGCGAGATGCCGTCGTGAGTGGTCACGAAGTGGTCCTGGATGATGTCCGCAACTTCTTCGACCGTCGTCTGATGCAGCTTCGAGACGCTGAAGTCGACTGTGAAGAATTTGCCAAATTTCTCAAACGTGTCCAAGTAGAAAAACTCGCGGTCCGCATCGATGTGGCGCGCCTGGTACTCGACGAACTGACGGGTCGAGTCGATCTTCGAGTCTCGGATCGACAATAGCGTGGCGCGGCGCTTGACTGGATCGCGACAGAGTTTGATGTACGACTCCATCGGCGTCATCAGCGTCGCTCTCTGCATTTCCGATCGCACAATAACAGAGAGCAATAGGGTGAGTGTATTGTCGAAGTGACACAAGCGCCGTTGGTGTATACGTACGTAGTTGTTCAGCGGCGACTGCAGCAGCAAGAGCTCGAGGTCCTGCACGCTCTTCTGCTGCTGGGTCGCAAGGTTCGCGAGCATGGCTTTGTGCCTCGTAGCGACCTGAAGGTTGTGTCTCTCCTGCTCAGCCTGCAGTCGATGGATCTCGTCGTCTACACTGCCTGCGAGCGCGCTGATTGCAGCCGACGCCGCGTTCGCCTTGAACTGCAGAAACTCGCGCTGCGCTTCGAGGAACTTGATCTCGCGCTCTAGCAGCTCGCGCTCGTGCTATGTTGTTCGGTCAAACATGAATAGAACCCGTCAGAATAGACGCACACAGCAGATGATGCAACTACGAAAACCTACGTACACTGTAGGCTTTGTCGCTCGCCGCCGTGTCTTCAGACGCATCAACGTCGGTCATCTCTGTATCATCGCCATCATCGCTATCATTGCTGCGTTCTTCCTGTGGCTGAAGTGATGATGGGGCTGTTACTCCCACATCCGCTGGCACTGCTTTGCTTAGCCAGTCCACGACTGTCGCCATCGGGATCATCGTCGCATCCTCTCGTTGCTGTGGAACAAACGGCATGGGCGAATACCCACCTGCGCTCTGCGTGTGGGAAGAAGAAGCAGGCGTGTGAGGGATCTGGAACGCCATCGTATGCGCCACATCACTACTAGGGTG
Source organism: Globisporangium barbulae (assembly GCA_023337805.1). Taxonomy (NCBI): domain Eukaryota; phylum Oomycota; class Peronosporomycetes; order Pythiales; family Pythiaceae; genus Globisporangium; species Globisporangium barbulae. Next base: position 23,049 of record JAADXK010000248.1, read on the forward strand.
CGAGATCAGCAGTGTTTCAATATCTTGAAAAAGGATCGCGTCCATGAGCGCGTCGTTCATGCTCGGGCGCTGCCACATGTCCTCATGATCTTCTTCCTCGTCGTCCTCGGTGGAGCTGCTGCAACTGTGGCTGCTCGTGGTGACGGACGAACTGTCAACGACAGACGGGGCGCTGCACTGCGACGCGTCGATGTCCATGAGCTCCGAGAGCGTGTGCGTATCGAACAGGAGTGCGTCCACGGGTAGCGGCGGCACCGCGTCAGCGGCGGCGCAGCCTTCGCTTCTCCGCATATTTAGCAAGCGGCTGATGACTCTACGCTGTTTAAAATGGGAGTGACGACACCAGAACAGAGGCAGTCGAGGAAGGTTTCACCCACGAAATAATTTAATAACCCGATAATTAGATGCAGAATAGTGGTTCATCCACGAAATAAGATGTTACATAGGAATTAGGTGCAAAAGCGCGATCAATTTGCTACGTAAATCAATCCTTGTGATCAAAACCCTTATTTTGACGAGTATCTAATGACAAACTGTTTATTGTATCATAATACGCTTTTAACAGATAGTTAACGGTACTTATGCTGCTTTCACAAAACATGTTTTTCACCAATCAATTTACAATATTTTGGAAAAACATCTGCTGATTTATGTAAATATGATAAACCCCTCGCTTGCCGTTTTGAATGGCTCAAGCCCAAAGCCAGCCATAATAACGAAAGCAAAATGGGCCGCGAAGATGGAGGCGACGCGCGCAAGCGTACGTCGCCCTCTCTCACTGTATATGGACAGCGCGTAGTATGGCACGACGATGTGCTGTATCACTAACTATGCGTCTCTGTATCTCTACGTGTATGCTCGGCTCTGCCACTCGTAGACTCGCGCTTGGTAGACGAAGACGATGGCGACTCGGTCGAGTTCACGACGTCGAAAGATATCCAGATCTACCCGACATTCGAAGCCATGGGACTCAAGGAAGACCTGCTGCGCGGCATCTACTCCTACGGTACATATCTATGTTTCTTGTGCGCATTGCTGTCTATCCCACGTATGCTTACGTGCTCTCGTGATTGTCCTGAATGCATAACAGGATTTGAGAAGCCGTCAGCGATCCAGCAACGCGCGATCAAACCGGCCATTCAGGGCCGCGATCTGATCGCACAGTCGCAGTCCGGCACGGGCAAGACCGCGGTGTTCTCCATCTCGGTGCTGCAGACGCTGGACACATCGAGCAACGAGACGCAGGCGCTCGTGATCTCGCCCACGCGCGAGCTCGCGGAGCAAACCCAGAAGGTGCTGCTCGCGCTTGGCGACTTCATGAACGTGCAGTGCCACGCGTGTATTGGCGGCAAGTCGATCGGCGAGGACATCCGTCGCCTGGACCACGGCGTGCAGGTGGTCTCGGGCACGCCCGGGCGCATCTTTGACATGATTCGGCGTCGCAATCTGCGCACGCGCAACATCAAGATGCTCGTGATCGACGAAGCCGACGAGATGTTCAACAAGGGTTTCAAGGACCAGATCTACGACATCTACCGATACCTGCCGCCGTCGACGCAGGTGCTGCTTGTGTCGGCCACGATGCCGCAGGAAGTGCTCGATTTGACGCGCAAGTTCATGAACGAGCCGGTGAAGGTGCTCGTGAAACGTGACGAGCTCACACTCGAGGGCATCAAGCAGTTCTTCGTGGCCGTGGAGAAAGAGGAGTGGAAGTTCGACACGCTCTGTGACCTGTACGACACGCTCACGATCACGCAGGCCGTGATCTTTTGCAACACGAAGCGCAAGGTGGACTGGCTCACGACGAAGATGCGGGAGGCGAACTTCACGGTGTCGTCCATGCACGGTGACATGCCGCAGAAGGAGCGTGACGCGATCATGCAGGAGTTCCGCTCGGGCGGCTCGCGCGTGCTCATCACGACGGACGTCTGGGGCCGCGGGCTCGACGTGCAGCAGGTCTCGCTCGTGATCTGCTACGACCTGCCGAACAACCGCGAGTTATATATCCACCGCATTGGCCGCTCGGGCCGCTTCGGCCGCAAGGGCGTGGCGATCAACTTTGTCAAGGAGGAGGACGTGCGCATCCTGCGCGACATCGAGCAGTACTATAGCACACAGATCGACGAGATGCCCATGAACGTCGCCGACCTCATCTAAGGCCAGCGAGCAGCACATACAGTGAGAGCGTAAGGCGAGCAATGCGTAGGACATTGGTCGATCAATATTCACACAGGCGTTTGCTTTTCTTTATGCTGGTTCGAATCAGAAGCGCGCGTTTTCCTGTCTATACCGATATATTGCGCGTGATTGACGATCTGAATAATAGACGATCAAGCGCTTTCGTGTTCCCTAGTCCGATAGCCGGCTAGATACGCCTCAGTCTACTTTCCACTGCTATCTACTCATTACAAAAAGGTGTTGTGCTGACTTGAAACATATCAATATGACACACATTATGCTAATCATAGAGGTAAATCGAAGCTGCATCACCTGATCACGCTGATGACCGCACCACGCTGCTGTAATCATCGCCCATCTCACACGCACGCTGTTCACGCCCCGTGGAGCATGTGAGCTCGCGTCATCAGACCAGCAGCAGCGGTCCCGTCATCGCTCGCCGCCTCAGTCTCATTCCTCCCTCTCAGTGCGGGGCTCACAGCCAGACGCGGGATTCTCCACTTAACCGCCTCTCTAGCATCCATTCAGCACAACACGATGCGAACGACGGCGTCGTCCCAGCCGAGCGACAGCGACCGCCGTTCACGGGCGCCATCACTCGAGCCACGCGCGCAAACCACATCGGACGCGCGGACCCTACAAGAAGCGCGACGCTGTCGGCAAGCGCAAGAGTCGAGCGCTGACGACGACGAGCGCTGCTGCGGCTGGTAATGTTCGGAATGGTTATGACAGCGATGCGGACGACCTCTTTGAGTGGCCGCCGAACGCGGACGCGCTGTCGTCGCCTCCGTCCAAGGCGGTGCGTACATCTCTTCATACATTTGTATAAATTGCCTGTATGTGTCCGTGACGTATACTCAAATGGACTGGTGTTTCAATAGCTCGTCGTGCGCTCACTCCGCGCCGAAGAAGCGAAGCTCAAGGTGCAGTTTCAGACGCTGTTGCACAAGTGGCGCACGAGCATCGCGAACCCATCGCTGCTGGAGGTTGCGTGCTTCGCGGCCAAGCAGCGCTGGATCACGTCCAAGCACGAGGAGGAGCAGCGCCGGCTGCGCGACCAGCTGCTGCTGCAGCAGCTCTACTTGGCGTCCGTGCAAGTGAGGCTCACCGAGTCGCCGCTGCTGCGGCCGCACAGAAGCCTCGCGATCTTCGAGGCGATCCACGACCCGATCCATCTGCCCTCCCCGCTCGTAACCGACAGTGAGCGGACAGAGAGACTGATCGTGCGCAGCGACGTGGCGCTCAAGCTCGCGCCGGCGCTCGTCGACAAGTTCACGAACGGCCTCGTGCACCGCGCGACGCCGCTGCTGCCGTACGCGACCACGACGACCACGGCGGACCGCGAGTTCACGTACCTCTCGACGGTGTCAATCTCCAAGATCGAGAAGACGAGCATCCGGCGCGTCTTTGACGCTGTGCTGCAGTACTACGGGAGCCTCGACGCCGAGCTTGGCGCGCATTACAACGTCCGGCACGTGATCAAGGTGAGCCATGCATTAGTATGTGCTAGTAGGCTGAGTGTTGGGATTGGACGAAAACTGGAATGTGTATGGACTCTTCTTCGAACCCACATCCGATTGAGAACTTCGAGCCGATGCACAACTACTCGCAACTGCTCTACTCGAGCGGCTCGCCGTTCAAGAGCGTGAGCAACACGATGTTTAGCGCATCGCTAACGGACGACCAAGTGCTCGTCGTGATCGACTTTGTTGACAGCGACGACCGCTTCGCCGAGGTTAGGAGCGCCAGTACTAGCGACAGGGAGAGGCAGCGGCGAGACAACTCTGTCGTGTAAGCTACTTGTAGTGCACTGAGGGATTCATGACTTGGTGTCAAGACTGACTGACTTGTGCGAACTGGCCTTGCAATTTGGCTCTTAGACTCTCGATCACGTCGAGCGTGGACCCCGAAACCCGCAAGGAGTGTGTGCTCGTGCGCCACGTGCGCGTGCACCGCTACAACCTGCCGCCGACGTCGCCGACGCTCTTCAACGAGATCAAGATCACGCAGGCGTACAACAACGGCGACCTCTTCATGGCGATCGTCTGCCGATACCTCAACGCGAATCAGGAGCGAGCGATCGCCACCATCGAGGAGGACGATGTGCAGCCGACTTGCGCGTGAGAAGAGTAACTCTGTAATGGGTCCAGCGAACTAGGAGGTAGCAACGGCTCACATACAGATGTACTCCGAGGCGACTTCTTTTTGCAGTCCGAGTACAAGAGCGCAGACCACGGGGGTTACACAACACGCATGTCGAGATCCTTGTGAAGGATAAAGCTGCAGCATGACTCGCGTCCAGAAAGAAATTGCCAAGCAAAAATTGAACGTGGGAAGGCACAACGAAGTCGGACGACTGCGGGAGCAACGGATCGAAACCTCGCAAGCGACCTCTGATTAGAATGCAGGAGTAGAGATGGAAGCCAACAGTATGCTTCAACGCTAGGTAGACAGAATGCGTCACAGTAGTTGCCGCTGATGACAGCTTCTGATCGGAAGTCAATGTGACCACCCACCCGTTCGAGGTCGTTGTTCGAAGTTGATTCTAAGCTTGGAATCGCCACTAGAAATGCAACTCCAATGCTTCATTAGGCATTCTACGATGCCGTAGCGAAGCCTGCCGTAGCCTTGATGAACCATGACGAGGCCACACCGAGTCGGTCATCATCAACGATGCGATATGTGACTCATACAAGTTCACTGACCGACGGATTTGCCCGAGGTGATCACTCACGCGACAGTCAACTTTGGGATCCAACCAGACGAACGGGTATAAACGGAGCGTGATTAGTTTTTCAGCGTGATACGAGCCACACAACATATGCTTTAGAATGAGCTGTTTCAGCCTTGAGCCAAACACGCACACTTTACGCGAGCGAGAGTCAACCGAAGAGCGCGTTGAGAGCCTCGGTATGTATGGACAGCAGTGGGATTAAAGGTCATGAGCTTTGAGGCTGTCGGTCGAGAATACGGTCTGTGAAACCTAATTGACACTATCGGGATTCTCGACTTGAAGAGCGTGAGTGATAGTTGAGAGTTCGTTGTAACTTTGGCTAAGTCGCTTAGATTGCTAGATGGATGGCTTAGTGATCAAGAGTTTCCAAGATATAGCTTGGAGAAAGCAGGGAAAAGTCTAGAGAAGTCTAGGCATGTGTGCTCAAGTAGCTAGAGAGCTCACTTTGGGTGTGGTTTTGTGCATCTAGAGGCTTTCCGCATCCGCAATCCTGTGCTTGGTCAGTGGGAAACAGGTGTGTGCTCAAGCCTTTTCGTCATCATTGCCATCATCCAGCTCGACAGCTGGAGTGCGGAACCCCAGTTCTCATCTATGCAATCATGTATTCATCGTTGCCTTTGACATCTGTGGCGCGAGTTCGCACGTTTGTATGGTGGAGAGATCGTCTTGAAGTTTGTATGGTGAAATGTGTTTACCACGAACACTATTTGATGAGCGCGGTTTTCGTAATATTAATCATGGCCTTTTTTTACTCGCATCGCACCCATTTTTAATGAAAAGAGGGTGTAGTTTAGAAAAATTTACATTATATTGTAAATGACTACACGTTTTGTTTGCAGTCATAATATCATAGTATAATGTGTCTACTTTTACATATAATATCTTCAAAAGGTCTACAGTGTTTACCAATAAGCTATCCTCTGAAGATCATCATGAGATCGGTTTCAACAACTGCGGGTCTGGCTGCTGGAGCTTTTCGCCTCTCGCGGGCCGATAGGAAAGTCGTGCATTCTCGATTACCCCTCGTGGGTGAGCGGCTTATAATCCGTTCTTCCCTCTCGCGCTCAGTCATTGCCGGCCTTTCTAACTATCCATCCGACCAGACTCAGTACCAGCTCAATACCCAGGAGAGAGAGATGCCGCCGTCCAAGTCTTTCGTGGAGGTCTCCGTTGCACCACTACCGCTGTCCAAGCACCATTCTCCGTCCCAGCAACAGCCCCAGTTCCGCAAGCGCGCTCGTTCACCACCCGTTGAGGCAAGCGTTCAGAACGAGCGCGCGACGCTCAGCGACAGCGTCGAGTCGGATGATGATGACGACGACGGATCTGACGCCGCGACGTCCAAGGTCCAAACAGCTAAGCTAGCAGCGCCATCGTCGTCGTCTGCTGCTGCCGCGGCCTTTGAGCCACCGCGCAAGAAACTGACCAAGCCTCGACGTCGGAACACCATCTCCGCCACTGTACGTACCTTCTCTTATGGCAGGCGTCACTGATAGCGGAGTCTTCGCTCACAAACTCCCTTGACTTCTTGTTATTAGATTGAGATCCGCGAGCTGCGTGCCCATGTGCAGCAACTGAAAGAGACGCTCGAGAGCCTCGTGTGCAAGTGGCAGATGCGGATTCCCGAGCGCGGGCTCTGGCCCATGGCCTACGAGGCCGCCAAGCAGAAGTGGCACACCGCGCAGGTCGAGGCGCATTACAAGCTGCTGAGCGAGCAGCTCACGGCGCAGCAGCTGCACATTTCGACACTGCAGAGCCTGCTGCCGCAGTCACCGCTCTTCGCGTACCCGTCGAGCACCGACATTTTCAGCGCGATGCACTTCCAGCTGCACCTGCGCGACGTGGCGGACGCTGAGCGCATCGAGCAGCTCGCGGTACGCAACGACTCAGCACTGCGGCTCGCCCCGGCGCTTGTGGACAAGCTCACGACCAAGCACATCAGCGCGGTCTCGTGCGCCGTGCCGTTTGCGCGCTCCAATATCTCGGCCGATGCCTCGTTCACATACCTCTCGAGCATCTTCATCGCACGCATCCCGCGCGTGGCCGTGCAGCGCGTCGTGAACGCCGTGCTCCACTACTGCGAGACGGTCTACAGCGAGATGGAGCACCGGTTCGACGTCAAGCACGAGCTCCAGGTATGTTATAGTGTCCACCAAAAGAATGTCCACCTCTCCATTGTGTCCACTCATTCAATTAACGACGACTGTCACTCGTACATTGACAATAGCCGATCCACACGCCCAGTAAGCTGCGCAAGTACAACCAGATCACGTACACGAGCCCGACCTCCTTCACGAGCCACAGCTGCACATCGTTCGCCGCAAAGGTGAGCGACGACGCGGGCGTGATCGTCACGGACTTTGTGGACCGCGACGACCGGTTTCCAGAGACCAGCAGCGACCCGGAGCGCGCGCGCCGCCAAGCGTCCTTCATGATCCTCGTCACGCCCACGACGGACCCAGTGACCAGGGAGCCGCAGGTTTTGCTGCGCCAGGTGTGCGTGAACCGCTACAACCTGCGCCCAGACGACGAGCTGCTGCGCGAGGAGGTGCGGCTGACGCAGCTCTGGAGCAACGGCGACCTCTTCGTGGCGCTCGTGTGCCAGTACCTCATGAACCACCAGTGATGGATGGCCGAAGCCAGCCTGGGGTACCTTAGTGGTGATTATAATACAAGAGAGTGTAGCCTATGTATGCAATAAAATCAGGTCTGAACGCACTACGTCAGGGTATTCATTCAAGTACACTACTCAGCCTGCAGCTCACACGAACGCGAGCAAGCGTCCTGGGCGGGCGGCTCACAAAACTTGGGAGCCTTTCCCCACAACTGCCATTCGCCACTCGCCACCAGCGCAGGCCCACGAGCTCATCTCTCTCTCCTCTCAGGCTTTCTTCGGACCACGCGCGCGAGTGGTGACACGAGGATAAACACGCGGAAGCTTCCCAGTGCAATGGAGCTTGACCGCATGAGAGGCCAGCGAGGGTAGCCCTAGAAGCAGCAACAACAGCATCAGCATGCGATCGTGGTCGACATCCACGACGCGCTCGCACGCAGCCTCAAGGACAGATACCTCGAGCGCCGCGCGTCACAGCACGATGACATCTTCAGCGAGCAGCCGGCAAAGAAGGCGCTCAAGGTGCCGCCGCTCTCGGCCAAGGACGAGAGCCTGGCCCTCAAGGGCGAGGTCGAGGAGCTCGAGAGCTCGCTCACGCAGCTCACGTCGCACTGACACGGCGCCAACTTCCCGCCGCTCGTGCTCTACCGCGCGCAAGAAGTCGCTCTCGCGCCAGTCCGAGGCGCTCAACAAGGAGCTGCACGCGCAGCTGCAGCAGCAGCAGCTCTACCTGGCGACGCTGCAGCGTGTGTTCACCGAGTCGCCGCTCGCCGAGCAGTCCGAATGCATCGAGCTCTTCCGCACGATGCACCAGGAGCTCGTGCTCAAGGACATCGAGGCGCACCTGCGCATCACGCAGCTGTAATTACGCTGCGACGTCACGACACGACTTGCCCCAGGTTTGCTCACGAGCTTTACGCAGCGCAACGTGCACGAGGCCTCGCTCTTAGTGCCCTTCAGCCGCTTCAGCGTCACTGCGGACGCAAAATACACCTACGTGGCGTCGACGCTCATTGCCAAGATCCCGAACATGACGCTCGAGTAGGTCTACCACGCCACGCTCAGCTACTTTTTCGAGGAAGAGGCCGAGAACATGAAGCGCTACTTCGGCGTCTGGCGAACAGCTACTGGAATGCATTGTGCTATCCATTCATTCATTTATTATGATACCCAGTCAAGCCCAGGGCACTGACCGTTGATGACTATGACGCTGTTGTTGCTGATCCATCAGCTGGGTGGCATCCGCCACTACACGCGCGTTGAGTACTTTAACGACTCGGGCTTCAGCGCCACGTGCAACGCGGCGGTCGCGGCCGAGCTCTCGGACGCACTCTTCACGATCTGCGTCGACTTTGTAGACGTCGACAAGCACTTCCCAAGAACGCGCAGTACCGGACACGGTGCGAGCCCTGTATCATGTACATCCATCCCTCCATGCGAACCTCGGCGTGTCGTGAACCAGATTCGAATGATGCGGTTTCGTAGGATCACAGCCACGCCCGTGCGCGGCTCGCACACTGACCAGGACTACGTGCTGCTGCGGCAGGTGGCGGTCATCCGCTACAACCTGCTGCCCAACTCGCGGCTGCTGCACGATGAGATCCGCACGGCGCAGTCGCTCTCGAATGGCGACCTGCTCATCGCGCATCTGCAAGCACTTTCGCGATCAGCACAACGGCGCGTCGTCGTCCTCCTCGAACCAACGCCAGTACCACGTCGCGCTCGAGGCTGCACGGTGAGGATCCAGTAACGTAAACTTTCAGTTTAGTGCGCTCCGATCAGTTTTGTGCGCTTCGATCATATTTGCCAATCAAAAAATGACTCGAGGATTTCTCAATGCTGATAGGCCAAAATGACAAATCTATCATCTCGCCATTCCCTTCACGA
>JAADXK010000249.1:0-32450 GCA_023337805.1 Globisporangium barbulae
CGGTCGCTCGGGCATGCTGTACTTCTTGTCGGGCTTGCTCTCTTTTGTTGTTTTGCGAGCTGGGTCGATTCAAAATATTTTATCTCTTTTTGGAGGGTATTTTTTTTAAATGGTTTGCACTAGTGAGAATGGTGAGTGTACGACGACCCTTTGGTTCGGCCTTAAAGCAATTGCGCGCTTACGTACCGCAGACATGGTTAAGTTGCAGAGGCACAACTTAACGTGTAACGCCCCGTTACACCTTTGCATCGGCGGTGGTGAGCAGGATCGTGATATCAGCCTCATGCGCGTGAGTGGAAAGCTGAGTTAGAAGCCGTTCCGGTGAGAGGCAAGGAGCAGCTGAAGAAAAGCGAGCTCTGGGTCTCAATGGACTACGTCGGACCGATGCAAGCAATCGCGTACGATGGATACACTAGTATGGTCAACATCCTGGTGGAGCCGTTTCATCTCGCCGCTACCTATCCACTGGAGAAGAGCTCTGGCGCTCAGCTTGTGGCTCTACGAGCTTTCATCACGAACCTCAAGGTGTGTATCCTTGATTCGCGAGTCATTTTTCTGAAAGCTGACAACACACGAGAGTACACGAATGGTACGATTGCTGGGTTCTGTGCTGCTGAAGTCATCATGCAAGAGTTCAGCGCTCCGTGCTGCCTTCAATAGAACGACCAAGTTGAACGTAGCAATAGAATGATCGTCGAGATGGCTCGCGCGATGATGCTCCGTGCAAAATTGCCGCAATTATACTGGGCAGATGCAGTCAAGTGTACCTGCTACGTGCGAAACCGATGCCCCTCGCGTGTCCTTAATAACATGACGCCATACGAAGCTGTGATGAAGGTATGGCCAGACAGTAAGCACCTGCGAGTGGTTGGCTGCAAAGTGCAAGTCCTTGCCCCCAAGGAGAACCGCCAGGAGTTCAACCCAAAGGCGTGAGCTGGCATTTTTGTCGGCTACGGTGCCGGTGGATCGTATCTGGTTCGCATTCCCAGTCAAAGAGGTGACACTACCGTGGTGTTACGTGATGTGGGCTTCTATGAAAACCAGTTTCTCGATCCAGTTGACGACGAGATCGTGATTGCAAGGTCGGCTTCAGCGCTGAATGAAGACATCCAGTTGTCATCATCGAGTGAAGAACAAGCAAATCCTGATAATAAGCCTTTTCTTTGGCCACCCAGCGTTCAAGAGGATGTGTTGGAGTCGGAACCAGTTCAATGACAGGCCGTGTGCGAAATGTGGTCATACTTCTCGAACAAGAGGTGTCAGAGAGGACCCTGATCCGCGTGTGGTGCGGCCTGCACCAACTGGATCTCGCGATGCAGCGAGTTGTCAAGGCAGCGCTGGATGAGAGCTTCTACGATGTAATGACTGCAGCAATTGGTCACTTGCGGAGACAAAATCGCTTGTTGCCAGGATGCAGACAACATGCCCGAGAGTTGCAGATACTCGATGGCTCCCGATGAGCATCTGCTGTGAGTGGTTTACAAATCACATCGTTGAGCTCCAAGCATACTTTGAGGACAAGAAACCGCAATGTGCGCCGAGCAGAGGCTGGTTGATGTTTCTTTTTGCTGTGCATGCATTCGCTCGCGAAGCAAGTGTGATGTCAAAGACGCTGCAAGGACGAACAACTTTGGTCGAAGAACAACGTGCTGCATTCAGCGCGCTCGTCTCCAAGTACTGCCGAATGGCGCAGATGACAGACCCACTCAACGAGAACGAGCCTGCAGCTGTCGATCTATCCTGCGACGAGGTTTGGGGTCAGTTTGTACTTAGCCATTCGCACGCGCACGAGTTCATCTATGATCTTGCTGTCTGGGCTGTCCCAACCTTCTCCGAGTTAGATTCTGCTGAAGTCCAGCGTCTAGTGGTGTCTGTCATGAAACTCATCGTTCACGGGGCAAGCAAAGTTTACCAAGTCGTCACCTCGACCAACACCAAAGGCGAAGAAACGTCGCCAGTGCTGCCGCTTCATATTTTGCGAGTGGTCATGCACACGTTTAAGGAGGTACTGTTTGCTCACACGCCACGATTGCCTAAGCACCAGTCGGACACAAAGAGTCACAAAGTTGCGCAAGACTACTGCTTTAAGGCGTGCGGTTCAAGACGAAGACGCACTCAGGATCGCGCTGGAGAACAACGCAAGTCTCACGCTCCTGTTCAACGAGCCGTGGGCATTGACGCATGGGCGCTACACCTATTTGCAGACCTTGTGGAGATTTGGCGTCTGTGTTTCCGAATACTGCAACTGTGTAGAGCGATTTCTCCATCATTGGCTGAGAACGAAACGTGCACCGCCTAGGCATCACACATCTCGCTCGAGGAAGTGCTTCAGTGTAAGCAGTATGAGCGGCTGAAGCAGCTATCACGAGTGCTGAACAGTTAACGCAGTGTGAGCAGCATGGTCGGCTTGAGCAGCGTTCGTGTGCATTGAGAGCTTCCATTATACGTAATTTATACTTGACCTTTGTATGTCCCATGTCCTCCCATTTTTAAAATAATTTTTCTCCTGTAAAAGGCTTTAACAGGAATATCCCGAGTTTGAGATAGCCTGGTGATACCTGAACCCATTCGACACTTCACTTTCCATTTCAAATTTCGACACGTAAATACATAAATGAAGTTAGCTATCTGTCTTGAAATGGGAAAAGCGGCGTGCTGGCTTCTCGAACGTTTTCCGATTGTCCTTTCTGCGACTGTGTCCACTTTCTGGCAAACCACTACGCACAGTGTCGGAAATTATAGACATTCGTGCACATTGGCGACGAATATTCTTCAGCACACCAAGCAAGCTTTGCAAGCGAGGCGAGTGAAGCAAGTGACACGAGGCGAGTGCTGCCTTCCAAGTCGAAATAGTCGAGTTTGCTCACGCTTTCAGCCAACGAGTCTCTCCCAAATGCAGACATGTCCCAATCATTACAGTAGTTGCAACAGACAGCGCCCGTCCTGGTTACTCACTTTTCCAAGCCAACTCAGCAGTTGGAGTCTGGTCGTGTTAAGCAGAAGTTTTATGACGCTCGATGGTGACAAAGTTTTTCATACAGTAGAATTTTTTTTAGAACTCCGGAGCTACTCCAAATTTCCAAAATGCAACTAAACCTTGTCATTTCTGAATGGCATCTGCAAAACGAACGTTGCACTTGGTTAAATCATGAGGCTGTCATCTCGTCTTTACTTGAATGTGGGCGTAGGACACTCTCGTACTAAAAACAAGCTCGTTGTCTCATTTTAGTAGTCATGAAAATTCTTCGTCCTTATATTTTCCATTTTCTTGAAAGACCTGTTTTATGTCCAAACATAAAAAAAGACAAATCCATTCCCACTGCCTTGAGACAAATCAGCTGGCGCGAGCCACGGCCAAACAAACAATTGAACCTCGGATGATGCGGAGAACTGCTGCACACACTTCCGATAGACACGCGGACGACGACGACGACCGCAAAGCGATAGCGCCAAGCAAGCCAACGCAGTAAGCGAAGCAGCGCCGAATTCGCGAGAGCATGTCGACCAGCGGCAGCGGCAGCAACAACGGCCGCGGGGGCGTCGCGCCGAGCGGCCTGTCCGTCTACCAGGTGCCCGCAGCGCAGATGGGCGCGAGCAGCGTCAGCGTCAGCCTCAGCAGCAGCAACAGAGCCAGCAACAGCAGCAGCAGCAGTAGCGGCAATGGCGCGGCCTCGACCGTGGTCGTCGCGCCGAGCGGCCTGTCCGTCTACCAGGTGCCCGCAGCGCAGATGGGCGCGAGCAGCATCAGCTTCAGCAACAGCAACAGCGGCGCGAACGGGAATAGTGGCAGTGCAGCTGTGACCACGAGCACCTTTTCGGTCTTCCAGGTACCGGCGGCCGCGACTGTGATCCCCACGAACGCATCCAACCGCGGCCACAACTCGTACTCGAGCACGCTCAGCAGCAGCGGCAGCTTCGACGACCAGCTGCAGTCGTATCCGCAGATCACTGTGCCGGTTGTGTTTGGAGGCGGGCCACCAGTAGGAGGACCGGGCGTCGCAGACGTGTTCGCACCAATGGACGACTTTACGAATCCCGGACGCGGTGTGCGCGACAGCATCTCGGTGAACAACCGGTTCGGCTCGGGTAATAGCAACGAGAGCGAGACGCGCGGCGGCATCGGCTGGATGCGCACGGGTCGCGTGATCCGCGTCAAGGAGACGGGCGAGTCGTTTCGGTTCCCGCTCGAGGGCGACCACCTGCCACGCGTAGCACTTACGCCCGAGCAGTACGTGACGCTCAAGCAACGCGCCGTGCGGCTGGCCGAGCAGGCGATCAACAGCAGCCACATCTGGATGGAGAACCCGACGCTGTCGCCGCAGCTGAAGAAACAGAGCTGGAAAGTGCATTTGGAGAAGAAGAACTGCGTGATCTACCGGCAGAAGGGCACGGACACCAAGCACGCGCAGAGCCGCAACGTGCTCATTCGCGCAAAGCTCGACTGCACGCTCGACGAGCTCGCGTACGCGGTTAACTGCGACAACACGGACGACCAGCGCATTTGGATGGCGCACTGCTACCAGGATAGCTTTTTGGACGGCGCCGTGCTCCACGTGGCCGAGACCGCGAGCTTCGAGGATCCGTTCCAGTTCCTGGGTGTCAAGTGGCTCGCATTCCAGTCCAGTGTCGACTCGGTCTACGCCGTGCGCGACATGCTCGTGGTTGAGCTCTGCAAGACGTTTAAGGACGCCAAGGGCCAGAAGATCCTCGCGCGCGTGTGCCAGTCGATCAACCTCAAGGACTTCAAGGGCTCGGAGCGCAACTTTGGCTTTGTGCGGAATCAGATCTCGTGGGTGCACTTGTTCCAGTCCATGGGGCCAGGCAGTGGCCGCGTGGACGCCTCGCTGTCTTCCACGACGCAGTTCTCCGGCAAGGCGACGCCCTCGTGGTTCGCCAACCGCATCGTGAGCGGCATGTACAACCTCGTGATGAATTTGAGCACGTGCGCGGACGCCAAGTACATCATCAAGAGCCGGCTGATCACCGACCGCGCGTGGGTGCCCAACAACGAGCGGCCGGCGTGCAGCGTGTGCTTCAAGTCGTTCAACCTGCTGCGGTCGCGTCACCACTGCCGCGTCTGTGCTGAGATCATGTGCACGTCCTGTACGATGGAGCTCACGATCCTGTCGAGCAAGCTGCCCCCAGGTATGCAGCCGGAATCGGGTGCGAACCTGATCACGAGCACTGAGAAGTTTTGCCTGAAGTGTATCAACAAGTGCCGCCAAGACCGACGAAACGCGTTGCTGGCGCTCCTGGAGAACCAGTCGGCGTTCGCGGCTGCAGAGAAGGCCTACGAGGTGAACAGCTACGGCCGCCCGAGCGACATGTTCTTCGACGAGCGCAGCAGTATGTCGTCGGATCTTGTCGTCGGAGGCTCGTCATCGTCCTCGAACGGAGATACGATCCCGGAACTGGGCAATGCGATCCCGGAACAGGGCAATGCGATCAACTACTACGGCTGGGGATCCTCGAAGATGATCTCGGCCGTGGGCAACAGGCCAGAAAATATCATCGAAGAGGATCTGCGTAGCGCGAATGTATCGGGATTGACACAACAGGTCGAGGGACTCCGCCTCCAATTCAACACCCAACAGCACAGCAACAACGCCTTCGAGCGCCGTCGTCAGAACTCGGATGCCTCGGCGGGCAGCGCCTACAGCGACAGCTCGAACAACTCGCAGGGAGGGTGGGAGCGCCGAGAGAAGGAGAATTATGGGAACACCAACGGGATGATCTTGCTCGAGGAGGCCGACGACGTCGTGAGCGTGAACCCGATCCCGACGACGTTCGTGAAGATGGAGGAGTCGATCGCCGCGCAGCAGGCGCTACTCCGGTCCATGATGCTCGAAGGCCAGAAGATCATGCAGCAGAAGAGCCACGCGCAGTACCGTCCGCCGCCGCCACATAACGAGTTCATCACACTAGAAGGCCACCACCAGCAGCAGCGCCTTGCACTACCCCCGTCGTCAACATTTCTAGAGGAAATCGAGTGAGCGCGAGGTCATTATCGCCGACTGCACCGCTGTGCATACGCTCACTGCGACGTCGAGGCTGGGATCCTTCCCAGTCAACCAATTCCCCGCCCACTTTCAACTAGCACCGCTTACCACGGGCTCGCTAATACAGTTTATATATTCGCTTAGCGATGCATCTCGGCGCTCGAAAGAGTTCAAGATTGCGATCTTTCTGCGGCTCAAGCGACTCAGGTGAGTCTGGTGAATGAATGGAAATGGTTGGTCCACGAGACATCTGAATCTCTCTCACTTCTTTAAAATGCTCTTCATTTGAAGCATGACTCACCATATACTGACGCTCTCTTTCACGCCAGAATGCTAACACTAACACTCTTCTCACTCTTGGCGCACCACTAACACGACACTCAGCTATCCACACACACATACGCGACACACAGAGAGGGACTCACTCCAGTCGTCCCCCATCACTACGATCAACACCTAACAACCCACGACACCTCTTCAACAGTTGCCAGCAGGGAAGTCCGAAAAGTTCCTGCTTAGTACATTCGCGCGGACGGCGCGCATCGCTGGGTCTGCGTCATATTCTTGCGCTCGTCCTCCTTCGCTTCGTCTGGGAAGAGCATCATGCGCAGGCGGAACGTCTGCTCCAGGTCGTTCACTTCTTGGTTCGTCACCGCCGCTGGCGCTGCTGCTGTCTTCTTCAAGCCTGAGGCCGTCGACATCGCAAACTGCGAGGAAGTGCTGCCGCTATTGCTTTTGCTCCTGTTGGTCCCTCGAGACGGGCCGCGACTCGAGTAGAAGAGCAGGTCCGAGCCCGAGTTGTTGCGGCTCAGGTTGCCCTGCGACGACGAAGCCGAAGCGGACAGCGTGAACGGCAGCGACGCGCCGAGTGACGACGACGATGTGCTGCTACTTGCGAAGCTCGGGTTAGACGACGACGTGAGGCTCGGGTTCGATGACATCACGCTTGTGCCTTCATAGCTCTCGCCGGCGCTGTAGCTCGGCTCGTACTTGATCTTGATGCGCGAGCTCGTGAATTGCTGCTGCTGAGGCACGGACTCGTCGTCGTTGAGGTCGTCAATGTCGCCAATGCTGCCGACATCGCCATTGTCGTCACCGTCTTCGTCGTCCGAGAGCACGTCGAGGTACTTGGTCTTGAGCGTCTCGCGGTAGATCGAGACGTTGAGCGCGTTGAAGTCGTCGTCGATGTCCGTGGAGGCGACTGAGTCGTCGCGCAGCAGATGCGCCGTGACCTGCTGCCGCTCCGTGCGCGCCTTGACCATGCAGTTGAGGCAGAAGCGCAGCGGCAGCACGCCCGTGTCCGAGCGCTCCTTGCGCTCGTCCAGGAAGCTCAGCTTGACCGTGCACGTCTTGCACATGAAGTGATGACAGCCTTTGCATGAGCGCTTGGAGCGCATCATGCGGAACCGGCGGAAGCACACGCCGCACGACGATGTGTTGACTGTCGGTTTCGCATTCTTCGACGAGCTCTTCGAGCCCGAGCCGCTGCTGCTACTGGAGGACGAGAGCATCGACGAGTTCTGGATCGACGCCATGCCGTTGAGCATCAGGATCTTGGCCTCAGCGACCGTCACGAGGTTGAAGATGCCTGGCCAGACGAACGAGATCGTCTTGGTGACAGCCCAGGAAGGGAGGCTGCCTGCCGTCGAGTGCAGCGCCTGGATCGACACCTCGGTGCGCGCGCCGTTCTCGCGGTAGAGGTACAAGTACGAGATCTTGCCGCGCACGAGGTTGTTGTTCACGCGCTCCTGCACGTGCACGCCGTCCATGGGCATGGAGCGCAGCAGCCGGAAGAGAACGCGCTGGCCGTCGGCGTCGCGCGTCGTGCCCGAGTACGAAAAGTAGATAAAGTCGCGCGAGGTCACGAGCGCCGGCGCCGGCGAGCGGAACGCGACCCACTTCATGCCCACGAAGCGGAACGGGTCCTCACGCGTGCGCGTCTTGCCCACGTGCAGCACGCCGCCGTCGAGAAAATGGTCCTCGTACAGGTGCGCGAACGCTTGGCGCTGCTCGCGCGTGGTCTCGCAGTAGAGCCCGTAGACGATCGCGTCGAGCGTCGTCTCGAGCGACGCGCGGATGAGCACGTTCTTGTGCGGCGAGTTGGGCACGCTGCGCGCATACGCCACGAGGTTGTCCTTGTGCGCGATCTGCTCGTAGCCCTCCTGAGTCTTCTCCTGGAACTGAAAATACCACGAGTTGCGCTGCTGGACAGCCTTGGAGACCTCGCTCCAGCCCACTTCGCGCCACTCCTCGAGCTTCTGCGCCGAGATCGCCACGCGTGGCACGTCGCGCTCGTCCACCGGGTACTCGTCCAGCATGATCGTATCGGCTGTTGTGAGCTTGTTGGCTTGTGGGTCAGCACGCGTCTCGCCAAATGCTTGAAGCTGGTGACTGGGCGGCGGACCACCTGTCAAACCCGCCATACGCACGACAAGCAAGCAAGCAAGCAAGCGGGTCAAAGCGTGTGCGTGGAAAGGGTGGATGGGGAAAAGAATCAAACCTTCCATAGAATGTACGTGAGCTAACGCAGTTTAACTGAGGAGACCAACTGGGACAAGTGACATCTGATCACAGTGATTGGTGAAGGGACGATATTCGTTTGCGTATGTGTTGTGTCCACCACCACCACACGCCAGTAATAACAAATGACTCGAAACTACACGCACGCCAGCGCAACTCACACATGCGAGCGACTGACTGGGTTCGGAGTGACGGGATTTGTATCTAATGCCATGCCTTCGCTTGCTTGGAGACCTCACTTAAGAGCTCTTGCGAGTGCTGTCACAGCGGTTGACTGAATGCTTGGAGATTCGCATTGATACTTGACCGCAATCGTTCGATTTTGCTTGCGTCACGCAGTCAAAGCTGAAGCGTGTCAGCTTGGTGAATCAGAGCCAGCGCGAACGCGATCTTTTCCAGCAAACCAGCAGCTCAGCAGCTCCACACAGCAGATCTGATCGAGAACGGTAACCTGCGGACGAGGAGCTCCGTTTGCAGGATCACCCGAGAATCGGAAACTCAGCTTGGTGGGTGGGCAGATCGACTGATTGGCCACAAGAACTGCTGTTGGCAGAAGAGTCGGGCGTCTGAGATCCCGAGAGCCAACACTTCACTCACTCACTCACGTGCTGCGACGTTCGTTCCCTTCCACCCCAAGAGTGCGAACTGTTGCGTAACCAACCCCTTCGATATTTTTCGCGAGTGAAGAATCACAAATCACAAATCACAAATCTTCGCTTTTAATCAGCTCCAGGAACGAGTGGATCACGCGCTGTTGAAGGCGAACTTGCTCACGTCTGCTTGACGGAACTGCATGACGTCACCATCGAAAGGTGTGATGGTCTTTACAATTGCTCGCTCCATGAGCACCTTGTCAATGTCCACGCCCAGCACAAAAAGCAACTTGCGCCTGCTTGTCTGCGGACTCCTCAACGGCGGCAGGCGCTGAAGACGCAGCAGCGTGCGTCTCTGTTACACTGCTCTCAGTTGCTCCACCGCCCGCACCGGCAGTCATGACAGCCTCTTGTCGCTTGCGCAGCACCTGGAGCGCAGCGTCCCCAGCCTTCGCCTTGACCACTTTCTTCGACACGCCCTCGCTCTTCCTGATGCACTCGCGTCGACGTGCACGGTGCACCCCACAGGCGAAGTATTTGCGATGGCTCGTGCCGCCCTCGCCGTTCACGATACACTTGACGCGCTTCTATTCTTTCTGCAGCATGCCGCTGAGCTCGCTCGTGCTGTTGACGTCAAACATGGTGACATCCTCTGTCATCACGGCACCGACGCTCAAGCTCTGAGCGCTGCTACTGCCTCGATGCTGCAAGCCGTCGTTGAGCGCGTGAAAGAGCAAGATCGATCGTGAGGTCGCCCTCGATGCTGCAAGCCGTCGTTGAGCGCGTGAAAGAGCAAGATCGATCGTGAGGTCGCCCTCGTTGCAGCCAATGTCGATTACAGTCGGCTGCTGGTGTCGACCGAATGACCAGTGGCACTCGTAGCGCCCTCTTCCTCGGCTTTCAGTGCAGCTGCAGGAGCGTCGCTGAGCGCGAGCAGTGCCTGGCGCACGGCGTTACTCGTGATCCATAACGCGCAGGCGCTGCTGTTTTGCTTTGTTGCGTTCGCTATGTGATACCTTTTCAAAATTGTCCAAGTAGATACAAAATGAATTCATTTGATTTCACTATGTGAAAATGGTTTTGTCATATTTCTAGTGAAGTCTTCTATATTCGAATGTGAGACGAATATCATACATAAATACTTATTCAATAAAATAGACTGAATTTGTAAAAAAAGTGGACAGTTTTGAGGGAGCGTGTTTAAGAGAGAACGTTCCCTCATCTTTTATCAGAAATTAATAGTTTGACTCAGAAGATCAGAATTATCCTTGTGTATTTTACATTTCTTTAAAACCTCCTTAACACCGCGGATATATCTATTTCTTTGTGTTGATTGCTCCATCCATCCATCATCCAAAGCCAGAAACGACGCCAATCAAAGCACCGATCTCACGAGACGATGATGCTGCGCCACCTGCGCCGCTCGAGCCTCGCCGCGTCGCTGCAGCCGCGATGGAACACGCGCGCGCTCTCCTCTGCTGCTGGCGGTGTGCCAGTGGCTCCTGCTACGGACGCGTCGGAGGTCGTCGAGCGCCTTGACACGCTCGAGCGCATCCAGGCGACGCCCACGCGCGAGCGCTTCCGCGTGGCGCTCGTGGGGCGCACGAACGTCGGCAAGTCCACGCTCTACAACCGCCTGACCAAGACGCGGTCGGCGATCGTTCACAACGTGCCCGGCACGACCCGCGACCGACGCTACGCAGTGGTAGGAACAGCATCACTTATGGAAAGCTGCTGAGTTAGCTGCATTGTGTCATGGTTCTGATGGCGTTCTTTTTGTGTGTTTTGTATGGATAGGCTCACTTGGCGGGCATGGAGTTTGACGTGATTGACACAGGTGGTCTGGAAGACGCGCCATCCGGATCGTAAGTGGCCAGCAATGGCTCCGTTATCTGCATTTTTGGCTCGAACCTCATGAACTAAGCCGTATTGTGCTGTCTGGTTTCTTTCACTCGCTAGTCTGGAGGAAGGCATGCTCGAGCAGACGCGCAAGGCCGTGCACGAAGCCGACCTGGTGTTCTTTCTGATCGACGGCCGCCAGGGCGTGACGCCCATCGACTCGCACTTTGCGCGCTGGCTGCGCCGCGAGAACCCGGAGGCGCCCGTGCACCTGGTCGCAAACAAGGTCGAAGGGTACCCGGACCGTTGGGAGGATTCGATGAACGAGTGCTACCAGCTGGGCTTGGGCTCGGCGATCCCGCTCTCGGCCGAACATGGCGAGGGCATCACGAACCTCATCGACGTGCTCATCCCAGCGTACGATGCCCACGAGAAGGTGCAGGATGCGATCGTGAAGGACGTGGTCAAGCCAGAGGAAGGCGTGACCCCAGAAGATGAAGAGGATGTGAGTGTACTTACTTTTATGTTGGTTGGGTGGATTCGTGAGCTTTCTGGAGTACTGATGTAAATCTGTTGTATTCATTGTCAATTGCTGCTAGTCTCGAACGATCCGCCTCGCGATCGTCGGTCGCCCGAACGTTGGCAAGGTACGCGTAACGCACCGGTGTACAGCCTGGATGCTGACGTTGTGTGTTGAGTTCTGGCTGTGTGCACTTATTCATGAATTTACCACCATCCACGACAGTCGACGCTGCTCAACCGCATCGTGCGCAAAGAGCGCGTGCTCACTGGACCAGAGTACGTAACGCAACCATAGCTTTAGATCCGTTGAGTGTGTACTTACATATTCACTCTCACCTGTCCTTATTCAGACCTGGTGTGACGCGCGACTCGGTGGAAGTGCCGTGGGCGTTCCGCGGACAGCAGATCAAGCTCGTGGACACGGCGGGCATTCGCAAGTACAGCAAGCGCGACCACGAGAACCAGATCGAGAACCTCTCGGTGCGCGACGCGTTCCGCGCGATCGACTCGGCCATGGTTGTGATCGTCGTCGTGGACATCAGCCAGGACAAGCTCATCCACATGGACCTCACGATCGCGCACAAGGTGATCGAGGAGGGCCGCGGACTCATCATCGCGGCCAACAAGGCCGATCTGACCGAGGACTCAGAGCACGAGATGCAGCGCATTCGCGACGAGCTCGGCAACTCGCTCGCACAGGTCAAGGGCGTCCCGGTCGTGCCGATCTCGGCGCTAACGGGCAAGGGCATTCGCAAGCTGCTGCCTGAAGTGTACGTTTGCTGGCTGGAGCATTCAACCTCCTGCTTTTCTGGACAGTATAACTGAGGACATCCTTTTGTATGCGCTTGCAGGATGAAGGCGTACGAGAAGTGGGACCTGCGCGTAACGACTGGTCGTCTGAACCGGTGGATGAAGGCCATGGCGCGCCACCACCCGCCGCCGACCGTCAAGGGCAAGACGATCAACGTCAAGTACGTGACGCAGGTCAAGAGCCGGCCGCCGACCTTCGCGCTCTTTGTCAACAAGCCCAAGGAGGTGCCCGAGTCGTACCAGCGGTGAGTCCTTCGTTTTGTCCACGCCCTTGATTAGCATTTGACTAAAGTGCTGACGTGGGTGTACTTATTTACAAATGTGTGCAGCTTCTTGCTGACCCAGCTGCGTGAAGAATTTGACATGGTGGGCGTCCCAGCGCGGCTGCTGCTGCGCGGCAACACGGAGGCGAATCCGTTCGAGAAGCGCACGAACTTCAAGAAGCGCACGAGCAGCGTCACGCATGGCAAGGCGCGCAAGAACCAGAACCCGTCGCCGAAGAAGTGAGCTTGAACACCACAGTTAAATAGAGACACCACACCACCGCCGTTGTAGTTCATACAAAAATCCATCTTTATTCTGTTGTTAGTAAAGTCACGCACAAGCCGTAGCTTTCAAGAAAGCGGCGCGTCGCCTGGACGACGCACAACTGCACCATGAGCTAGACGGGGATCCAAATGCTTCTTCCCTGATTGCCAAGACCTGTCCCTCTCTGGCAAAGCCCCATGACGCTCTGTCGTGGAGTTCTCCACCCAGGACGCCCACGCGCAACCAATTCTCCTCTCCTGTCCGCGCATGCCACCGCATCTCATCTCCACTCCGTCTCTTGATCAATTTGCTTGCGTGTTCAATTAAACGTTTACGCTTTGAAGTCCGGGAAGCACTGCGCGAACGTGAAGCCCTTGGACGAGTGCTTGCTCTCAAAGTGGTCGTTCAGCATCTTCGCCTGTTATACGAGCACAAACACACATACACACAGTTAGCACCCTCACTCATATAGCAAACCCACACGAGAACAGGAGGACGTACGTTGGCCGTGATCATGAAGGCGGTCAGGCAGATCTTGCACTTGGTGCTCTCCTTGTCGGCGGCCATCTTGCCCTTGTTGGTCTCGTGGTTCTTCTGTTTCTGGTCCTTGAGCTTCTTGGCCATGTTGCGCTCGCGCGCCTCCTTCGACTTCTGTCCGTTGCCGCCGCCCATGGTTGTTTGTTGGTAGTGGTCGTGAATCTGCTGGAGAGCTCGCTTGTTGCTTTCTGAAGAGCTTCTTGGGTTGCAAGCGAAAGGAGCCAAGAAAAATTGGTTGGGTTTGCGTGGAATTGAAGGTGACGGTTGCACGAAGGTCGTTTGTTTTGACTGACTTTCTGGGAAGAGGACGTGAGTGTGGCACGAAGGTTGCGCGAACAACAGCTCAGCTCCTCGAAACGGCGCACAGAGCGAGCACGTGGATGGATGACGACATGCATGGATCAGAAATGCGAGCAGGCTGATATCATCGAGACCTTCGCCAATCGCTCCATGGCGGGGAACAGTCGTAGCATTTGTATCGATGGTGTATTGGTTTAGCAATAGATCTATCGATGCAAATCACACGGCGCGAAAGCGAGAGCCCACCGCCCAGAAACACACGATACAGTCAGCGCACTGCGGACTGTGTCTGTGAACCAGGCGGTGCCTCAGGAAGCAGCTTCGTACGCATCTATGGTCCATCACTGGCGTTCTCCATCGTTTCCTCTTCTCTCGCGTCGCGTCACGCAAATAAGTATCCATCCATCCGCCAGCTCTCCCTCTCTCTCTCGTTCTCTTCTCACTCCGATTGGAGTGCGCGTTCATGCTCGCTGTTGCGTCCGCACAAGCGAAATACGCCCCACACGCAAATCCGCCAGTGCACAAGAACGCGGCGCATGCTGCTTATGCCGCGGCCAGGTGAGGGAAGCACTGCTGGAGCGTCACGCCCTTGGCCGAGTGCTTGGCCTCAAAGTGCTCCGTCAGCAGCTTGATCTGCACACATGCACACGAGTAAGCACGCCACCACGACGATCATCATCATCAGTATCCATCGATACACACAAAGAGAGGTCGGTGACCGACGTACGTTGGCCGTGATGAGGAACGTGGTCATGCAGATCTTGCACTTGAGCTGCTCCTTGTCCGCGTTCATCTTGGCACGGCTGGCGTCATGGTTCTTCTGCTTTTGGTCCTTGAGCTTCTTCGCCAGGTTGCGATCGCGTGCCGCCGCCGACTTTGCTCCATTGCCACCGCCCATGTTCGCCTGTGTCGCTCTGCTTTCTCTTCCTAGTTGGAAATGCGAAGCGGCTGGCTGGCTGGAAAACGGAGCGTCCGACACGAAGGTGGCGTGAATGTCGCACGAAGGTGGAGAGAAGTGTCCGACACGAATGGTACACGAATGTCGCATAGGTAGGTTCCATTCGCACAACCTTTCTCTTCAAGCGACAATACTTAGTGATGTGACGCGAAGGTTGCGTGGACGTCTTGGATCCCCAAAAGACGTCATCACCATCTTCTACGCATCGAAGATGCGCACACACGAGCGACCGTGAGTGCTGTCCTCTCTTGTACGAATAGCTGGTGGCTCAAATGGACAGCAAACTGGCGCCGGCGCTCGCCACTTGCAGGTGCAAGTGCGCCTGTACATCCATTAGCAGCAGCACTCCCAGCGCTGAGCCAACTACGTACGTCCACGAGCGCGTTCAAGCCCAGCAGCAGCAACAAGCAATGCAACAACAGCAAGAACACAAGCCACATGTTCAAGACACGCAACAGCAGCACGACAACTCGCTGGCGCTCTTGCAGCTCAAGGTGCGGTCGTTGGAGAAGTACAAGAGCAACTACGAGCTGCTCTGCAGTCAGCTGGGTGAGCTCAACGCGCAGGTGGGGCTGCAGCTCGAACAGCACGAGGCCGACGTCTCGTTGCTCAACGCCACCATATCATCACTACAGCACCGCAACCGAGAGCTCGAACATGCGCTGCACGAGAGCCAGAAGCAGCTGGACTCGCAGCGGCAGGTCGTGCAACAGGATCGCGCGTACAGTGAGCGCGTGCATGCGCAGCTGAGCACCGCGGCCGAGCTGTTGAAAGCCACCGAGAAGCGCATCGAGAGCAAAGAGCAGGAGCTAGTGGCTCAATTGGAGGCATTGTGGGCTCAGCTTAACGCGAGCCAGAACGAGAATGATGAGTTACGTCATCAGAACCGCGAGTTACAAAACGAGCTGCTCATGACCCAGCAAACCGCGACTGCGAAGCTACGACTGGGCGCTCAGAAGCGTGAGAGGCTCAAGAACAAGCTTACGCGCCAGGTACAAGCTCTACAGAGTGAGGTTGACACTCTAACAGGCGAGATGGAGTCGCAACGCGCGCTCACTCGAAGTACGAAGAAGCAACTGGCGTACGAGAAATCCGAGAATGACGCGCTTTCCAAGCAGCTCAGCAGCGTGAAGAGCGACGTCGAGAGCCTCTCGTCGATGCTCGAGCAGCAGCGAGCGGCGGCAAAATACCAGGAGCAGAAGCAGGTGCGATGCAGGAAACAGGCTCAGCAGGCGGACTTTGCCGCTCAAAGTGCCAGTCGTCAGGTCGAGAGCTTGGAAAGCGAGTTGACGACTGCGCGAGAGGACCTTGTGCGCAAGAACACGAGCCTCGAGGCTCTCACGAGCGACCTCCGAACTCTAAGAGCCCAGTGTGAGCAGCAGAAGCACGAGCTCACTCAGGCGCTAAGCACCCAAGACGCACTAAAAGCCCAGCTCACAAGTCTTGAGCAGCAAAGAGAGGCCGAGCGACGGAACCTCGAAGAGCAAGAGCGCACGAAGCTTCGCGTGTACCGTAAAGAGCTCCAGCAGATGCGGCAGCTGCTCACTGTGAATCACCAGAAGGCCTCCGAGTCCTCGCGCGACGTCCAAAGCCTCAAGAAGGAGCTCTTCAGTGTTCAGGAGATGCTGCACGCGTACCACAGCAGGCGCGACAGCTGGCGCCAGTACATTGTCGATGAGACTGCCACCGCAAACGAGACTGCCAAGCTCAAGATGGACGCGTGTGCTGCAGGCAAAGTCGAGGAGTCGGTGCTCAAGTGCGCCATTATGGAGCAGGTCGTGGCGGCTTATCCTACAACTCCAACACGAGCTCGAGTGAAGAAAGGTCGACAGAAGAAATGAGAGACCGGACAGTGCGAGCGTGTGGGCAAGAGGCATTTGGCTAACAAGACTGAGATCCAAGCTGCTGCTGCTGGCTGGAAATGGGCTACTTTGCCTTGCTAGAGCCACCACTGGGAGCCTTGACGTTCCGCACGAGGGACTCGTAGCGCGTCTTGAGTTTCTCAAACTCCTGGCGCAGGAATGCGTTTTCCTCCTGCAGATCCTGCACTTCCTGCACTAAGTCGTGTGATGAAAAGCCACCGCCACCACCACCGTCTTCAGTACGTGGAGATGCCTCCTGGTTCCGCTGCTGCTGGTGCTGCTGAAAGTCGTGCAGGCGGTTCGTGAGCGTGGCGATCTCGTCTTCTTTCACGCGCAGACTCTCGCGGAACGTTCGCCGGAGCGCCTCCATCTCTGCGCTGTGCATCGCATCGCCGCCTGACTGCTGGTTCAGTTGGCTTGAGCCACTGGCATTGGACCCAGCTCGTCCGAGTGCAGGCATACCACCAGGCTTTCTCTGAGGTACACAAGCAAAGTCAACACAATAGCCATCAGTGTCAAGATTAGCCAGCCAGCCAAAATGAGCAGCTCCATCGAGGCTACACACTGGGATGCGGGAGATCAGCGAGGCGTCCTCAATGGACATCGTCATCGGCGGTGGCGGCTGTTGCCTGGCCTGGCGCAGCTGTCGCTCCTTCTCGTCCAGTTGGCTCTGCAAGGCCTTCACGACTTCCTGGAGCCGCTCCTTCTCCGCCTAAGTCGACAACAAGATCAAAACAGTAAACGCCGTGAGCTCTCTATCAAGGTCAAGTTCAACAGCAATCCACCAGGCTATCTCAGCGGATGCAAGACGCCATCACGCACCGCCATGGTCCGGAACTGCGAGGCCTCGCTAGGCACAGGCATGCTCGTGCCTATCGATAGAGTCGACGACGACTGTGGAGCTTGGTTCGACAATACGCCACCCTGCTGCCGCTTGTACTCGGCCACGATCCCTCGCAGCCTCTCCAGCTCGGCCGCACGGTCATCCTTCTGCGAACTACCCGCGCTCTCGGCCGTACGCACGCGCTTGACCTCCTGCACCTTGGTCTTCCACGTCTCGAGCTGCCGCTGCAGCGCGTCGATGAGCGCGTCGTCGTTCTTGGACTTGTCCACGAGCACCTGGAACTTGGCTCTGCTCTCCTGCTTGTCCTTCTCGAGCGTCTGGCTGCGCGACTTGACCGCCTCGTATTTTTTCGCCACCTGCGCGAGCTGCGTCTGCGCCTCGTCGCGCTCGAGCGTTAGCTTATCCACGAGTCGCTGCTTCTGCGCCTGCTGACTCGCGAGCTCGTGCTGCGCGCGCACGTCGACATTGTTGGACATGAGCGGCCCAGGCGCTACCAAGTCATTAGTACTGGAGCCAACCTTGGTGAGCTCGGCCTCGAGCTTCTTGACCTTGGCCTTGAGCATCACGATCTGCTGCGCGCGGCCGCGCTTCCCACCGTTCACGTCCGCTGTACCTTCGAGGATGTCGTCCAGTGGAACGTCGTCGCCCACCTCGCGCTGCAGAGCGCGGTGCAACTTCTTGAAGTCGAGCTGCAGCTTCTCGTGCTTGCTCTTGAGGTCCTCCAGCTTCTTCCTGACTTGTTGGGCGGCCTCGCCTGACGATCCACCACCACCAGTAGATGATTGACTGACGTGCTCCGGCTGAGTCTCATCTTGTTGGACGAGTGCTGGACCTTGAGCCATCGCGTTCGCACTCGCTGCGGCACTGGCGCGCGCCTGGAACCGCGCGGCTTTGAACCTGAGCATCTCGTTTTCGCGCTCGAGCTGCTGCTTGGCGGCCTCGAGCTGCTTGCATTGCTTGACGGCGTCCACTGCAACTTGCTTCTCGCGCTGCAGCGTGCGCTTGAGGTGGCGCAGCGTCTTGGCCTGGTGCACGATCTTTGCGTCGCGGAGATCCTGAGAACCGATAGAACAAGGACGACAGTGTTGTGAGTGCGTGTAGATTGTTGTTGATGTTGTCGACTTAGTGAGATGGCTTGTGAACGAACGTGTTCGGCGCCGCCTTCTCGCTCGAGCAGGATGTCCTGCACCATGTCGGGGTTGAGCCCTGGTACTGGCGCCAGCGCCTCCAGCTGGATCTGTAAGCTACACAAGTAACAAGGCAAGCAACACGACAAACACGAACAAGAAGTTGTGAGCAAAAGCAAGCAATTGCGCAAGTGTGTAAACTGTTTAGTGTACGATTTGATCTGCCGCTTGAACTCGGTGGCTTGCGAGACGAGCTGCGAGTTAGCGTTCGTGAGGTGCTGGATGTCGTTCACACTGGAGGCGTCCCACTTGAATTCGTTCGGGGCTGCTGGCTGTTGTTGCTGGCTGTGCCCGTCTGGAATATTAGATTCACCATTGTTGTTGTTGTTATCCTCTGAACCTCCATCAAACTGGTAATGGTGACTGCTCTGAGGTCTGTGCATGGGCGAGCTGTACACTGGCACGCCGCCTTCATCTTCCGAGCCCGACGACGAGCTCTCGTCCTCAAACTGTGGTACCACGAGCGCTGCCTTGTTGAGTTTGTTTGTTTATGTTGTAGGGGAGACAACAACAGCAAGTCAGGTGATTATGCACAACCGCAGCACAAGTGCACAGTGTTGCGCAAGACGCACTTGCATGTTGTCAGGCCGCCGCAGCGTCACGTCGATGAATTTCTTGCCGTCCGCGAGCGTGTGTATCTGCGTGCTCTCGACCTCCATCGTGGGACTGTACGGCGGCCTCGCTGTCGCTGGGAACACTGGCGCGCTCGGCTTCTTGAGCATCCTGCTTGTTGAGCCACGCAACAAGTAACAAGCAAGCAACTGGCGGTTGCAACAAACTTGTACGAGATAAAACCACGCAAGTGCGAGTCGCGCGTATCAATAGAAACACATTTTTGTTTACCATGGGTCACCGGCGTATTTTATCATCACGTGGCAAGAACGAACTGCTCGCTTGTGGCTCTGCTTCCATTCGCAGACTTGCAAGCTCGTCCGTATTCAAACTGCATTCCCTTGCATCCACTCGGTGGGGTAGCTGAGAGAACGGTGACGCCACGAGCCACACGACGACGACGACACAGCGGAGGCTGACGCGCACCCTTATACTTACTTTGGCTTGGACACCATCACGATAGATAGACTGATTGGCTGGATTCGGACACTCTTTCTCCACACATTCTGGCTCACTTGCTGCGCTCTTTGGACGCGATCGTGAAGTTGGCGAGCTCGTCCATGATGTCGGCAGTTAGTGTGGCCTTCGACTTGGGTGGAGCCGCAGTAGGTTGCGCTGCTGCTGTCGAACCGGAGCTGGTCGGAGCGGCGGAACTAGAACTAGTAGGAACACTGGCGGTCGGTGCAGGGAAGTGCGGGATCGCGGACGACACGGCGCGCGAGCGCTGGTTGGCGGCCTCGCGCGCCCGCTGCTGGCCCAGGGTCGTGACGACTTTGTTGAGTGCGTCGAAGAGGTCCTTGGTCTTGAAGAAGAGCCGCAGGTTGAGCATGCGGTTCGAGTCGATCTGCATCTGGCCAAAGCCACGGATCTCGACCCTGGAGCCGTCGCCCTTGACGCCCTTGTACCGGCCGGAGAACGGTCCCCAGTGACGCCAGGAGAAGTAACACTGCGGCGGCTGCGTGTAGACCTCGAGGACCTCCATGGGGAAGCCCTCGGTGAAGGCCTCGGAGAGGATCGCGCGCGGGTCCTTCTCCTCGCCCTCGCGAATGTCCACGTCACACGAGACGTCAAAGTCGTGGACGAAGAGCAGACCGAACATATCGTTCTCCTGGATTGAGTGACCCGGGATCCGCTCGCCGTCGTTCACCTGGAGGTAAAAGTACTCCTGGCGCACGCTGCTCCAGTCGTTGTAGTGCGCGCGGTGGGTCGCCTCCATGAGGAACGTCTGGCAGCACTCCTCCACGTACGACTCGAGCGGCGTCGACTCATGCTCGCGCAGCTTGTGCTTCATGTACTCGAGGTCCGCGA
Source organism: Globisporangium barbulae (assembly GCA_023337805.1). NCBI lineage: Eukaryota > Oomycota > Peronosporomycetes > Pythiales > Pythiaceae > Globisporangium > Globisporangium barbulae. Next base: position 20,420 of record JAADXK010000249.1, read on the forward strand.
GCACGTACTCGGGCGGGCCGTAGCGCCACGGGCTCTGGCTTTGGTTCTGGTTCGGATGCTGGTGTTGACTGTGGGCGTCCATGCCCCCACGCATGGGCCGCTTGGCGCCCTGGGCCAGCAGCTCCTGGATTTGTTTCTTGGCGAGCGCGAGCTTCGAGTCCGAGACCGAGATGGTCGACCCGGCGGCCGGCACGAAGAGCAGTACGTTACCCTGGCTGCCCTGGGATGACAGCGCCGTGTTGAAGAGCCCAGGCGCACGCTGCTCGGACCGCGCGGTCGACTGCGCCTCCGAGTGGTCGGACGACGAGCTCGAGCTCATGACCGACTGCGCGTCCTCGCGTGACTTGGCGCGCAGCTGGCCGCCGGTGTAGGCGCGTGGCACGCCGTTGCCGCTCCCGGACGAGCCCTGGCTCGCGTCCGACCGGGACGCCTGGCGCGTGCGGATGTGGTTGAGCACATGGCGCGGCGAGGCCACAAAGCCCTGATTGTTGCTGGCACTGTGCTGTGGCTCGCGGTGGCCGCTGCTGCCACCGCTACTACTCGCGGCCGTGGACGAGTGCGGCGACAGTAGTCCGCTGGCTGCAAGCGGGTCCGCATCATCGTCCGCGGCCGAGCGCTTGCTCGTCTGCACCTTGTGAAATGCCTTGATCCAGCGCTCGCAGCGCTCGGCGCTCTCGGCATAGAACTTGAACGCCGCACTCTTGGCTGAGGACGCGGCGGCCACGAGCACGATCCCACGGTCGCTGCCGCCCGAGTCACCTGCGCGGTCTGCGCGCAGCACACTGCAGACGAGCAAGGGCGTGAGGCCAGAGCCCTTGGCGATCGCGTTGCCGTCGTTGAGCGACCAGCCCGAGGCGTACCAGAGGTTGAACGACGTCTCGTCCTTGCAGCAGTAGAGCTCGGAGCTGTTGCGGACGAGGAAGTAGAAGCGCTTCTCGAGCCCCTTAAGCAGCCCGCGCTTGACCATCAGATGGCCTTTAAACAGGATGTCCACCTTGGCCTCGACGCGGTCGGCCGAGTCGGCGGACGACGACGTCGTAGACTTGGCGCTCGTCGAATACTGCGAGGCCGTGGTCGTGTCACGACGCATGCGGCGCAGCTGCTGGTCGTGTTGCTGCGTCTGTTCGTCCAGGAATGCGGACGCAGCGGTCGTCATGCCGCGCGTGGGACGCACCTGGTGCGGCGGCTGCGAACGGGTTGCTTCCAAGAGGCTGCCAGCGAGTTCTCCGCGCCGGCGCGGGGCGTGCGTCTGGATGTGGCTGGTGCTGATGGTCGCAGACCGCTCCTGGCGATGCGGGTGCGGGGCGCTGCTGTGGCTGTCGCCGTCGAGGCGGATGTGCTGTCTCAAGTGCGTGGCTTGCGTGTGTGTTTGCGCGTCAATGCGATTGTGGTGGCTGCTGTTTGCGTCGACTTGCTGCTGCTGTGGCATGTCCGTCTTGCTGCCGTCGTCACGGTCGCTCTTGTCCGCGCGTCGCCCAAAGCCGAATGCCATGATCGTATAGTGTTCCTTACCTGCGGAGTTGCTCTGCTGCACGTGCTCTCTCAGCGCTTCGCAACAACAGGCGCACCACTTGTGCGAAATATTAGAACCGGAGACGGAGGAGCTGGGGCGAGTGCTTGTAATGCTTGTCTTGATCCCACACAAGCAAGTGGCGCACCCACACAACAACAAGCAACAAGACACGTACGATTGCTTGTGCAGAGACAGCGAGTGGAGACGACGCAAAGGAGATGCTCAACTCAACAGCTGGTGGCCGCGGCCAAGATGGGACCTTGCTCATGTCGGCTTTGGCTCGCAACGCGCCAGTTTCTGAGCAGCCAGAACTGGCTCTTTAGCTGAAAAGTTCCTCGGTTCACAGATCAACCTTGCAGACTTGATATACTTGCTACATTGAGTTTGTATTATCTAAAGCATTCTATTAAGTGTGGATTACCAAACTAGACCAACATGTGCTGATTATAATCATATATGGATATCATATCTGTACATACATTCGGTTTGAGAGGTTCAATGAGTATGCTAAGTGACCAAGAAATGGTGATTTAAGGCTGCAACCTTTTCTGGAAGGGTGAACCGAGTGGACATGAGGCTGGGCGAGTATTCGCGCCATTGTCAGTCGAGCACAACCTGCTGCTGCGGCAGCAAATGAAGATGGCACAACATCAAACTGTTTGACGCCTCTTGCGCCTCTATGCTCTGTCGTCCGTCTGTCCACCCGTCCAGCTGTGACTGTGGTCATGACGAAATAGTTCAAAAGCTCAGGCCTTTTTATAGTAAAAAATTGTAAAACGAGGCTGCAGTTTATTATTTTGTTTCTGTAGTCGAAGCAACAGCGTTCCCTCCCGACTTGCCATGTTACTCTATCGTAATGACATCACTTGGACACAAACAACGGTTTCTTTCGACGGTGGAAAGGAAAACCGAGAACTCGCTTGCGTCACACAACTTGCTTCTCGCTTTCCATCGAAACGTCGAAATTCGTGCGGGATTCGGTCGAATGTCAGGTCTCGAGTTCGCGTGTGACTCGGTGCGTGAAAGAGAGGCCTCGCGCTTTGAAAGCGCCGAATACTTCGACACCAAAGCTGCCGGAAGACTGGATGTGAGGCAGTGCAGCAGCGCATTCGCGGAAGACCATTAGCTAGTTTCTCCGTTGCGTTCGCGAGTCAGCATGGCGGCTTTGGTCGAAACTTCCCTGGCATTTTATTTTGACGAGGCGCGCCGCTGTGTTGACCTTTGGGATGCCAACCAGTTCACAAATCAGCAAAGTATGGATGCCCAAGTGGCGAGTGAGTCCTTCCCCAGCACCAGTGGTAAGGCAAAACGATCGCATCAAGAGATCGAACGATCTTGAATGCTTTCTTCCAAATATCCTTTCTTCGTTTCAGCATGAAACCACATCGACAACTCGTGCTGGTCTCATTAGGTCGACAAAACGCTTCTGTCGATTTCATCCCAAAATCTACCACAAGTTTTTCGCGGTGGACTTAGAGGAATCGGTTCTCGCTCGTTTGATTATGACCACATTCATTACCTCCGATCCCTATTTGAGTAGCAGCAGTGGGCATGACTCCAATGCCTCCCTCGTCTTTCTCCATAGATATTCTCACTCTCGATCACACCCGACGTGATGGTCTCGTCGAGTTCAGCAAGAGAGAGAGGGGGTATCAAAGATAAGCACCTACCTGGATGACGATACACTGTACCAACCCCAAGAGCGTGCCTGCTACCATGTCTGTCTATCGTAATTCACAAGATGTGCGCCAACAAGCCAAATGCGTGCGTATGTATCTCGTGTGTGCGGTCGTCCTCGTGAAGCATGATGAGGGGAGAAACAAAGCACTGAGCCTGGCGTGCTTGACGAGATGACCGATCGATTGCTGAACCTGCGGACTTGGAGCAGTAACGCTGGTCGCCTTGTCGTCTCGCAATCCTATTGTCGAGATGGCCATTGGACATCGTCCGTCCTCCGAACGAATATCAAGACCGCTTTGATTCCGGACGATGGATGCCAATACGAAAGAAACGAAAGCCTTGGAGACAAGGAAAGAAAGCTAAATTATAATACTGGACACCAGCCGACAGACGACAAGTCTTCTTCAGACGTTCAACAGCGCCACCAAGAGAGACACGCAAGACCTTGCTAACTCGCTCACGGGCCTCGCCTATCTGCTGCTGTCGGTCATGTTGGCGTTGTTGTACTTGGCCATGAGGTACGTGGCCTCGGCCGCCATGTTGATTTGCATCAGGCGCTGCATCATCTGCTCGCGCTCGTTCAGGTGCGACGTTGGAGGTGGCGGCGGTGGTGCTCGTCCTGCTGAGTATCCGGTATTTGTGTAGCCATTGCCACCGTTGGAGTTCGCATAGCCGACCATGTTGCTGTTGCCATAGCCGGCATTGGAGTACCCACCGCCACCAACATTGTTGTTGCGGGCGACACTAGAAGAGTAGCTCACGAGGCTATTGCTGCTGCTCTCAGGGGTCGAGTAGCTCTCCGCATTGCTCACAAAGCCAGCGTTCGAACGAGCGGAAGACTGTGGATGCGCTCCTCGCGAACTCCTGTTAGCTATGGCGCCGTCTCGGTTCACCTGGTAGGTGTTGATGTACTTGAGGCGGTCGTCCTGGGGACCTCGGCTGCTGCTTATCGGCTGCTGCATTGGCGGCGGCTGCGACGGCCGACGCGACGGCGGGAGCTCCACGAGTCCCGTCTCGTCGTCCGCGTACAGCTCGATCTGGCGCAATTTAGCGAGCACATCCGCGTTCGGACTCAGCCTTCGTTGACCCGCCGGGATCACGGGAACGTTCGCCTCTCGGTCCTCGTCGCTCTCACTCAGGCCACTTGAGTCCTCCTCTTCATCATCATCATCAGCATCACTATCATCGTTGTCCTCTTCTGCTTCGTAGGCGCTGCTGGTCGTCGAGCTCACGAAGCTGCCGTTGACTTGGTGGCGAGGAGCGTGTGAGCGCGGCTGCGACGTGGCGCTCGAGCCTGAGATATTCCGATGTATCATGGGCGGGCCTCCATGAGCCGAAACCGGGCCCCCTCGTGCAGATCCCATCATCGACCGGCCGCTCTGGTAGTTCTGGTAGGACCCGTGGCCACTGCCGACCATGTTATCCGAGCGCGTGTACGAGCCTGGGCCGCTGAAGGACGCCGGGTCCGAGAAGCTCGACTCGGAGCTCGCGGTCTGCCGCGCGCTGAACGTCGTGCTTGTGCTGCTGCGCGGACTGAGCTGCTGCCGGAGCTTCACCTCGCTGTAGTACGCCTGCGGCAGCTCGCGTGAGGGCGCTCGCGTGCGAGGACGTTCACGCCCACGTTGGGCCATGTTCCCATGGCTTGGGGTGCCGCCGCGGTACGAGCCCGTGGAGGATGAGGACGAGTAGACGGACTTGGGGCCCTGGCTGCTCGCCGAGCGATACCGCGGCGAGTTGGACCGCTGGGACGACATGTCCGACTGGAAGCTCACACGCGAGGCCTTGGAATAGAGCTGGTCCTTGGCGTCGATGAGGCAGCGCTTGCAGAAGAAGTAGGAGCACGGGAAGGCCGCGGTCTCGCGCGACGGGTAGATGAGCTTGGTCAGGCGGCACCGGTCACACACGTTCTTGCCGCAGATCTTGCAGTTCTGCCCGCCCTTAAGCATCTTGAGCTTCTGGTCACAGATGTCGCAGTTCTTGGCCGTCTGGCTCGCGACGAACACCTCCTTGCCATACACGAGCTTGGACAAGCGCTTGGATTGCGCGCACTCGAGCACGTTGGCCATGGCGAGCCACATCTCGACCATCACGGCGTCCGTGCTCCAGCTGCGCGACTTGCCACCGACCGTGTGGCTGCCTTTCATGTACACGCCCGTACGGCCGTTGCCGAGATCCCGGAAGATGTACGCGACCGACACGTTCGAGCGCTTGACGCCCTGCTGTTCGAACGGCGGGCACTCGGCCACGCGCACCGAGTGCATGGTCATGAAGCCGACCTCGTCGCCGTTGGCGTCGTTCATGAGACCGAGCTCCTCGTGCCAGCACACGTCGCGCTTGTGCAGCAGCTTGCCCGTGGGCGCGCACGCGAGCCACTTGAGGCCCGTGAAGCGGAACGTGAAGCCCGGGTCACCCTCAGCAAACGGGTCTTCCTCGAGCACGTGCAGCATCGCGGCGTCGAGGAAGTCCTTGTGCATAATCGTACGCTGGGTCTTGAAGCTGCTGTGGCTCGAGGCGTAGAGCCCCCACATGACGTCCTCGAGCGTGCCCGGGAGCGAGCCGATGGTCATGACCTGGAGCGCCGAGCCGCGGTCCGCGCCGCGCTCGCGATAGAGCTGCAAGCCGAGGCGCTCGCCGATGAGCTTCCAGTTGTCGGGCTGTTGCGCCGGGTGGAAGCGCGTGAGCGGCGCCTCGTCGCGCAGCGTGGCGTGCAGGAGCTGGTAGGCTGTGTGATGGTAGTTGTTCTGGAGCTCCGGCGAGACCTGGAACGCCGGGAAGAAGTCGTCCGGGAACGGTATCCGCACCTCCTTGAGCACGCGGCTGAGCATCGTCGACGCTGGCGTTTGAATTACTGGGAGCGACGCGAAGGCTGCGACTGTGGCGTTCGGAGTCGAAGGTGTGAGCGAGTGAGTGGGGTCGTCCTTGGGCTCTCAGATGGGTTGACAAGCAAGCACTTGCCTCGTCTTCAGGAGCTCAGACCAGGATTTGACCGTTGGCGCTTAATAATAGCGAGCCTGAGTGGTGAGTGGCAGACACGAACACACACAAGCAGCAAAAAGATTAGAAAATGACACGCGAGTCCGCTTTTGCATGCGAATAAAAAAAGAGAACGCTGCGCGTGACAAGACACCACAAGTCAATGGCATTGCATGGATGTCGGATACGCATTGCTCTCAGCAACGCTCGCACACTTACACCGCCAAGCGTCATCATCACACACAGACATGCTCACACACAGACACAGCAGCAACAGCATGAGGGCGTACCGAGCGCGGCGTGCGGCGGAAAGAGTTCTGGTGGAAGCGCGAAATCCTGTTCTGACCTTCTATCCGCTGCTCGCACTCTCTTCTGTGGCCGGTCATGAGAGGCAGCCAGACAAGCGAGGAACTCTGCAACAGGAGACCACCACCATACTGTATGTGAAACAGACGGCCTTTTTCTGCACATCGTCAGGTTTTTACACGTGACTGCCTGACTCCACCCATGGGTGCGATATATTATTTCGGAGAGGATAAAATGAAATGAAATACATTAATATTGAGACTTGAATGAAGTCTCCATTTTGCTGTAAACTAGTTTTGAAAGGTATTATTAAAGATCTTGTTGCGTGCGTGCGACGAGGGGAGGATGCACTGAGTTTTTGCGGATAAATACACAGTTTGTATAATACTTAATCGAGAGATTTTGTCACATAAAGTATATTTATGCCACAATCTGAGCATAGTCTAGTATCTAAGACACATGTACACTCACTAAAGTACGCTACAGAATGTGACTGCATCCACTTCACCAAGTTTCCTTTGTTGTGAGAGATGGACAGTGCAATGGACATGAACCGTGGGCCGACATCGAGAGGCTCTTCGATCGACATCGGCGTCTTCAACCTCAGGTCATAAAGATCACTACGCATGGCAAGTCTGGTCCAGGCGAAGAAAGATTTCATGGCCACGTCTGCCCACGAAGCTCTCTCAAATTCACTCCAGCCACGAGTGTGTCGAAAATGGCCCAGAGCTATCAGACTTGCTGGACTGGGTTGGGCGACTGGAGTGCGACAGATGGTGTGTTGTGTTGCTCGCAGGTGTGGCGGCAGCGGCGTTTCGCCATGTGTCACCTTGGCAAGCGATGTTGTGAGCCGCGTCGACAAAGAAAGACTCAACACGAGGAGTTTCATCCAGACAGCTCCGCTAGCTTGGCTCGACTGGCTGGGTGAAACAAGAGCCAATTGAGCGTTCTTGCTGTTTGAAAAGCCCAGCTGGGCGAGTCAAGCGCGTCTGTAAACAAGCCGAGCAGCGCAATCGACATAGGAAACCTGTAGCGCATAAACGGGGGCCAACAGACGCTGGAGGCACAACCGGACGAAGTGCCTCAAGGATCTCCTCTCCTCTTTAATTCTCAGCCCCAGCGTAACAGGATCTCCCCTGGTTGACTCAGAGCCGCATTGATTCATTCGATCCCTTCGCAGTCAGCACGAGTGTTACCTCAACATGTGTGCTTGAGGCGGTGGACCAGAGCCCACGGTGAGAAGTGTGGCACGATTGCCCGGTGGCGCCATTTACCCAGGAGCCTTACTTCTTTACACGCGCACGCATACAGTTAATGAATGCCGGTGATCCTTACGTCGGAATACTAGGACCGAGCGAGCAGCTCAAGGGCCATCCGGTTTTGCTTCGCATCTCACGAGGTCCACCGAGCGAGCGAACAGTTATGCTTGTGCTGCTTCAGAGCAGATCCGTTCCTTACTCTAGGTGTATTCTTCAGAGCGAACCTTACGTCGGGTGTGTGCATCTCTGCGCACACAGGACGGACTCTACTGGATCTCAGAGAAAAGGTAAAGGGTATGCACACACCACCGCCGCAGTGGCGTCACCGCGCTTTCGCTCGTGATGGTGTGACTTTGTGACGCGTCAACTTCTTTTTTCACTGACGCCAGGACATGGAGTGTGCTTCTCGCTTGTGACGCTGCTCATTGATGCGACGCGCAAGTGGCGCTGCTGACTCCAGCGAATTGAGATCTGCTGTCTGTGATGGCCGAATGAAGAGCTCGCTAACACCAACCAATGCGGCGGGCAACTTGGCGATGTTGAGCTAAGGTGCCATCACATCAATCTCGGAAGTGACAGAGAAGATTAGCATGGCCCCTGCACATCAATCTCGGAAGTGGCTCACATCAGTTTGGGAAGATGTTTAAATTAGTATCGAAAAAGTGCTATATTCCGTTATACTTAATAAAATACTATCAATTGCATAGTCTATCAAAAGGCATGAATGACTTTATTTTTAGGTCATTCATGTTTGAGTTGATTAAACTATTGAAAATAGAGTACTTACCAATTAAATAACCTATTAAAAGGAATACGATGTATTTTTATAATCAAAAATACATGCTTGCAGCATAAACTGCATTATATCATTTAAGCACTCCATAGTCTGTATCGGAGCTGCGGGTTGAAGCAACAAACTAAAATGTCGACGAAAACACCCAAACACCCAGTATCGATGTGGATGTTTGGGTGTTTGCATTGACATTACAGACTGTTGGACGCCTTTTTGAACACATTGTGGACGACACCAACATTGAAAAACAAAAGCAAGATGGAGACGCTCGCGCACGGCATCGCCGGCTCCGTCGTACGTGCTCCCTGCCTGTGAATGCGCTACCGTCACCTTCGATTCTCGTAGACCAGCGATTTGTCTTTTCAAGTGTACGATACATGTGGATTAACACATACTCTCTATATCTTTGCGTGATGCAATCGCATAGGGCGGCATGGTCGCCATGGCGATCCTCTACCCACTCGACCAGATCAAGACCATCATGCAAGGTGCGTGCACGATACAATGCACGTCAATGTAGGTATGCGTGCGTAGCGCTGACACTGCTCTATACGTATATAGTGGAAGGCCAGGACGCCGCCGCCGCAGCTGCTGCCAAGAGCGACGACGCGGGTCACAAGCCAACAACAGACACGAAGAAGAACAAGCAGGAAGCGCTCGACAAGAGCTTTTTGACGCAGGCGCTAGCGATCGTGCGCACCAAGAAGTGGCAGGTGTACCAGGGTCACGTGTCCACGCAGGTGGCGCTCGGCGGCTCCAACTTTGTCTACTTCTTCTGGTATGTGCGTCTGCATTTATTTGCTGCTCTTGGCTCTGTCGTTGGCTGTTGCTCATTCACTGCGCCTTTGTTGCCTTATAGCTACAATGGGCTCAAAGCCGCGCTCGTGAAGCGCCTGCACACTGGCAACAAGGCGCTGAGCGGCGCGATCACGCCCATGCAGAACCTCGCGCTCTCGTGCCTCGCGGGCGTCATCAACGTCTACATCACGGCGCCGCTCTGGGTCATGAACATGCGCCTCAAATCCAAGGACCACGCCAAGTACGCCGGCATGCTCGGTGAGTGTCCTTTAATTGCTCGCTCTCTCAATTCACAATCGCGACACCACGTTAACACACGGTGGCCTCTCAATCATTGACAGACTGCGTCAAGCAGATCGTGCAGAGCGAGGGCTTGCTGTCGCTCTGGAACGGCACACTCGCGTCGCTCATGCTCGTGTCCAACCCGGTGATCCACTACGTGAGCTACGAGCGCATGAAGACCGCGCTGCAGCTGCGTCGTCTGAGCGCCAACGTCAAGGGCGGCGCGAGCCTCTCGGCCTGGGAGATCTTTGTGCTCGGCGCGCTCGCCAAGTCGCTCACGACCGTCGTGACGTACCCTCTGCAGGTGGCGCAGTCGCTCATGCGCGTCCAGGCGGCCGCGACCGCCAGCACCAACAAGAGCGAGGCCTCAAAGGTTCAGAAGAATGCTGGAAGCCTCACGGGCTGCCTGGCGCAGATCTACCGTGAGCAGGGAATTGCGGGCTACTTTGCCGGCCTCGAGGCGAAGCTGCTGCAGACCGTGCTTACGGCCGCGATCTCGCTCGTGACGTACGAGAAGCTGCTCGCGATCATCTTCGTGCTCATGCGTCAGCAGAAGCCTCGCGTGGCGATCGAGAAGGCCGCTGCCTAGATACACAAGTCCAAGAGCCCCACTCTCTTTCTCACACAAATTACAGGAGTGCCTCACTCTCTCTATTCATGTATGAAAGCATCTACATCTACATGGATTATATAGACTCTGCTACAGGTCCTCTCTGCTGCCACTCAAGTCGTTCAGTGGCTGATTTTGCAGAGCCTTCTTGCCCAGGCGCTTGATATGCGCCACTTGGCGGCGCCACTCCATCACTGGTACTGCAGGTGTTCCACCTATTGACACATAGGCAGGCAGACCAGGAGCAGCTCTCTCAGTTAGTATCAGTGTGTCACCTAGACTGAGCGGCCTATAACTGAACGCACCGTAGGTCGCATTGGCGGCCAAGTCGGTCATCACGCCGCTCTTGGCGGCGATGCGCACGTTGTCGCTAATGCGCAGGTGCTGCGCGATGCCCACCTGCCCGCCCACATGCACGTTGCTGCCAAGCGTCGTGCTGCCAGCGATGCCTGTTTGCGCGGCAATCACGCAGCCGGCGCCGAGCTGCACATTGTGGCCGATCTGGATCTAACGGACGCGAGCGAGACGCAATGGCACATAGACGCATCATGGGGTCAAGGTCAGTGACGAGCTGATATCAGAGAGATGTGACCGGCTGAGACTGTGTGTGGCATACCAGGTTGTCCAATTTGCAGCCTCGGCCCAGTACTGTGTTGCGCCAGCTGCCGCGGTCGATCGTACAATTCGCTCTACATCCATACACACAACCACACATAGCACTAACAGTTAGACTCGTAGCGCTATGGAGAGCTGCTCGTAAATGAAAAGCACACACAGTACCCGATCTCGACGTGGTCGTGGATCTCCACGCGCAGCTCCTGGGGCTTCTTGGCGTGGTCGCCGCTGGGCGCCAACTGGAACCCAAAGCCGTCCTGACCGACGCGCACGCCCGAGTGCAGCACCACATTGCTGCCGATCGAGCAGTTGACCAGCGTCACACTCGCGCCGATGACACTGTCGTCGCCGATCTCGACGTCTTCGCCAATGTACGTGAACGGCGCGATGCGGCAGCGCGCTCCGATCTGAGCGTGCCATGCGAATACACAGGCAGTCAGTGAATGAAATCAGAGCAAATGTGCTGCAGGGCACACCGAATGCCAGTAGCGTAGAAGCTCGCTCTTGTCCGTCTACCACGCATTGTCGATTGATTGGCATGGGGCTTTACGCAATGCAATGGCACAGTGAGCACGAAAGCGAAAGCGCACCTTGGCTGTCGGGTGGATGACCACGTGCGGGAACTGGGACGTCGAGTCTCCAGAAGAAGCATAGAGCCGAACGCTCGGGCGGATTATGAGGCGTCGGTCAGCGCGTCCGCGCCGCAAGATCAAAAGAAGCGCCATCAGTTCGTGGTTCGCTTTTGGTTGTCGCAGAAATGGATCGACGCTTTCTGGTGATGGGTACCCAGGTCGATCACTTCCACCAAGTGCCCATGTTACGGGTACCCAGTTTTACTTGGTTTTGTATGGTGATAATTCTTAGACATATTTCATACAAATTCAATCCAATACAGTGCGCGCCATAGATAAGTACGGCATTTTTTTTCGAAAATGGCGGATTTTTTTCGAGTTTTGCGTTTGCGGACAAGCTTTTTTGATATGTCATAGAGCGCATTGCAAACGTTCTTGTGGTGAAATTTCAGCTCAATCAGAGTTGATTAAGACCACAAGAACAGCATATACAGTGCTGGCCAAAAATATAGACCCACACGTATTTTTTGCATAAATTTAACCAATCACAGCGGATGAAGATCAAATTATGGCCAACGGAAAAGGAGAAAAAAACGGTTCGAATGCCGTTTTTTTCGCTGAAAACGGATC
>JAADXK010000250.1:0-32395 GCA_023337805.1 Globisporangium barbulae
GGGTGACATGGCGCGAGCTGTTTACAGCGGAAGAAGGCAGTACAACACAGCGAGCGAGCTCAAGCAAGCCATTTTGCGTGCTTGGGGAGAGATCCCTCAATCCAGATTGATCAAGCTTGCCGGATCAATGCACGATCGCTGTATGGACGTTCTTGAGTGTAAGGGCGACAAGATAGCTTACTGAGGATAGCTAGAAACGAAAACGTGGTGGTTGGAATCTCTCATTGCGTGCGCTGAATGAAGTTACTTGTGGTGTCCTCATAGCAATGTCCCCCTCTCAAAACTGATATTCTGCTTTTTCTCGAAAACCATTGTGCTGCTCAACAAACGGATAGCACTGCCAGAACGCATTTTCTAATAGCTTCATCCTGCCCAATTTTCAGCCTCAAACGGCGAGTATTGCTAACAATGTTACAAAAAAGTGTGTGTTCCCATAGCATTGGCCAGCGCTGTACCAATTAAGCTGCAACTCACTGTGTTTCGTCGGATTCGTCACACTTTGTCAGGCGCTCTAGGCGTCAAGCTACCGAGCAGCACGTGATACGCTTGAACTTGCACAACCAAGGTCAGTCGGGATCGCACGCAGGCGGCACGAGCTCGCCTCTCGTCTTGATCTGCTCCTCGTGAGCCTACACGCGGTCACCAACACAGAATATTAGACACTCTCGTCTTAAACGCTCGTATGAGAGCGAACGCTGTGCTTACCAGCTGGTGTCATAACGCCCGTCATCGAGTGTGCTTGCTTTGATCCTTATGTGTACTGGTGCATGTGTTGAGCCACCTCCACGAGCACGCACATCGTTCTCGTCGCCAAAGTATCGCTGTGGTCTACGTGATGGGAGATTCCTTTGCTGCTTAACATCCGAAGTGAACCAGACCGCAGCGCGGTTCACTGAGGCTTCTGAACCGCGCATCCCGTCCCATAAGAAGTTGAGCACAAAGTGATTTTGTAAGTTGCTGAGTCCTTTGACGTCGGAGTCGTAGACATCGTCTCGCGGATGCGATGATGAAGCGACTCGGAGCGAGCACCTCACCAATCCTATTATGATAACAGTGCTCGCACCAATCCAGTCAATCAGGCCTTCTCAGCAAACGCCGAGCTCACGATCGAATCTCAATTGGCATTCGTCTTCGTCAAGGTGATATGTTGCTCCTCCAATCCTGATTTTTAGAGAAGTGGCGGTCACTCATTCAAGCGACCCTGACGTTCAATCGAGACGCGTGAGGCTTTCGAACTCAATGCCCGTGTGCTGTAAACAAACGCCATCCACACATCGCTTCGGCTACAAACGAATGTGCAAGCATTGGCCTGACTCTGGACCAGCTGAACTGACCAGCGTGTCAGCGTTTGGGGATGTGATCAGCCAGAGTCGGGCCGGGAGGTACCACAGTCCTCAGGCTCTCCACACAAAAATGAATCTGAGCTCGACACTTGCATCCACTTCCCTCAGTCAGCCTTTCGATTTTCTCCATGGCCGCATTTGTCCAGGATTGGTGACCAGAGGCGGCTCAGTTCTCAATCTGCGCTATTCCCCAGAGACCTCCAGATCCCGAGCTTCCTGCATCCTCACCACGATGTTCACCAAGCCCGCGTCGTTCTCGGCGCTCGTCGCCACCGCTCTCGTCCTCGCCGGCGAACCTTTACCCGTGGCGGCCGTCGACTACCTCGGCGGCTGGCTGCCGGCCACGCCAGCCAAGCAGCAGTGCGTGGACATCTGCGTGAACTCCAAGGCGGCGCCCACGTGCCTCACGAACGCGCCCGAGTGCCTCGTCAAGAAGCAGCGCCCCGGGGATTTTGACTACCTCGTCATGGAGCAACTCTTCGCGCCGCAGTTCTGTCGTGACCTGCTCCAGGGCGTCGACTCGACCATCTCGCACCAGAACGTGCTCCCGTACCCGAACGGCGTGAGTTGCAAGCCTGAGGTCGTCAAGAGCGAGGTAACGATCCACGGGCTCTGGCCAAACTACAACGACGGCTACGCTGGCTGTTGTAACGTCAGCGACTCGGTCGTAAACCGTCCGTTCGAGGCCGCCGAGTTCGCCAAGACTCAAGCCGCGCTCGTGGCCGAGATGAAGACCAAGTGGGTCGACCCGACCCAGGCGAACGAGTACGACTCGCTCTGCGAGATCTACAACCACGAGTTCCAGAAGCACGGCATCTGCTACTCGGCCAACGGCAGCGACTACGCGAGCGCGGCAGTGACGTACTTCAAGGCGACGCTCAAGACCGCGTCGCTCCTGGACAGTGCCACGGCGCAGATCAACAAGTGGGCCGCGCTGCCCAAGCCCGAGGCCCCGTCGCTCTCGGCCATCGAGGCGCTCTACGCGCGCAAGGTGCAGGTCTTCTGCTCGGCCGTGGATGGCAAGAACCAGCTCTCGGCCATCCGCACGTGCTTCGACAAGCCCGCCATGATCTCGAGCGACGGTCCGTCCAAGCAGATCGACTGCGCACCCAGCAAGGCCACGAGCTCCTTCGCGCTCTGCGACGCCGGTGTCCCGATCTCGCTCGTCGCCTATAAGGCTCCGGGCGCCAGCACCCCGGCCCCAACGACCCAGGCGCCAACCCCGGCTCCGACCACTAAGGCTCCGACGACTCCGGCTCTGGCTCCGGTGCCAGCTCCGACGATCCCAGCCAAGCCAAGCTGCTAAGTTGCACAAGCATGAGCGATACAGAATAGAATAACCTGTTGGTATTCTATTTCCAGTCTTGAAATCAAAATCGTTGACACTATTGCTCTGCTTCGCCTAAGTAATCACGAGCGTCTCGTCGGCGTCGTAGCCAAACTTGCCCTTGTACTGCTCGAAGATGCGCTCGATCTCGGCCACGTACACCGCGTGCACGGCGCGAATGTCCTCCTCCGTTGGCTCGTCCTTCTGCACCGTCGCGATCGGTTTGCCGTACACGACGCCGAACTGCTTCCCGGCTGGTAGGCGCTTGGGCATCCAGAAGAAGCGGCCCCAGAACACGATGATCGGGATCTTGAGCACCTTACGGAAGAACGAAATGACGCTCTTGGGCGGGTTCCACACGTTGAAGAACCACTTCTCGCCAAAGACGAACGTCGGCACGAGCTCAGCGCCGTGGCGGATCGCGAGCTTCACGAAGCCCAGGCGCTGCTTGAGCACGATCGTGTTCACCTTCGAGGTGGGGTCCACGAGGAAGATTTCGGGCACACCACCGGGGTACACGCAGATGCTGTAGTCCTTCTTGAGTACCTTGTCGGCCGTCGAGCGCGACGCGTCGACTACGCCGAGCCTGTAAAAAAAATGCGCAAACAAATAAGGAAGCAAGCGAGAACGCGTTAGCATTGCTATGGCGCAGCAATCCACGCGCGAACAAGCCTAGAGCTTTTTTGCAAAAAACAGAACGCCATAGATGTACCGTCACGTACCACAAGCAGAGCTCACGAGCGAGCGGGACGCCGAAAATGCTGGACGCACCGAGAGCTGCAAGAAACACGCAGTAGCACACACATACTCAGTGATTGCGCCATTCCACAGACATCAATACACGGACGGCAACAGGTACGAACTACAGACGCACCTCGGGTGATGAGCTTCGGGAAGACGGCCTCCCACGTGCCGCCGTACGTCGCGATACGCGAGAGGATGATGATGCCGTGCGGGTGGAAGCCAAAGATGTAGCGCTTCGTGGCGTCGAGGCTCTTCTCGCGGTAGATCTTGATCGCAGTCGCGTTCGCATTCAAAAGCCAGAATCGTGAGAGGCGCACGAAGTCCCACGCGCCGCCCTCCGCGGTCTTCTCGACGCCGCTCAGAAACGACGGCGCGTACAGCGCGAGGATTGCGACGACCACGAGCCCGTAGCCGCGCTGGTAGAGCATGTAGAACGCCGCGAGGAATGGCAGCGCCCAGAAGTTGTAGTGGATCGTGATGAACACGTAGGCGTCCGTGATGAACGCGCGCAGCGCCGGCGGCACGCGCGAGTCCGCGGCGAAGAACTGCGGCGGCGAGTACTCGAAGAGCTCCGTCTCGTCCGTCGTGGCCGACGCCACGAGTGGCGCCTTCTCCTCTGCTGCTTGGGTCGCCATGTTACAACGATGACAACGGTCAGTCTCTTGCGCTTGTGCTCTGGATGGCGAATCGACGAATGGCGAGCGAGCGGTGTGTAGCAATCGCGAATACGTGCGAATGATGCGCAAGTCGCCATCGATGGCTGCGATGTCATTCGTGTGGCTCGTAACATGTTGACGTCGACTAAGGAGCTGAGAAAAAAATCGAAGCAGGATCGAGGTGATTGGTGGAAATGGAGAGAAAGTAAAATTAGTACGCATTGATTTAGAGCCAACCCACAGTTGGTCGTGATTAAAGTCACCAGTTTTCGGACTGAGTTCACGAATGATCATGAAAGGCATCGAAAATCAGAACACCCGAAAATCAGGTCATGTGTTGTCTGACCTAGAAGACCAGGTCAAGAGGCTATCAACAGGATATTTCCCTGATCGCGCTCCTTTGAGCTCGTCTATCGTTATAGCACAAACTCTTCATTCAAGTTAAGCAGCTCAAAATCTCGTCTGGAGCTGATTTAACTGACTGTTTTTGGCCTGGGAATTCGTGCCAGCCTCGCAGGGTCCGAGCATCAGCGTGTTGACTACATATTGGTACATCGTATACGCTAAACATTATCCCTCTAGGAAGTTCAGTATGTATCGTTCGTTACAACTGACTGGCATACGCCAACCATCGTTACTTGACATCCTAGGCAAATTGAGTTGAGGATGCATGCACCACCACCTCACGAGATCACGAGCGTCTCGTCGGCATCGTAGCCAAACTTGCCCTTGTACTGCTTGGAGATCGAGCGAGACACGTCCATGGCACCCAGTCTGAATATATGCAATTAGATTAAGAGAATTTCGATGAGTAAATCCCAACAATACGAAGATGCTCGACTCTCCGAGCGCTGTACGGTCAAACAATTTATGCACGAGAGGTTCATGAAGAACTCACCACTGATTTATGCAAACTGAATCGATTTGTACCTCGGGTGACGATGTGGGGAATACTTTCTCTCACGTGCCGTCCGCCGTACGTCGCCACGCGCGACAAGATGATTGTGCCGTGCGAGTGGAAGCCAAAGATGTACGTACTTCTTCTAACTGTCCAGCTCCTGCTTGCGCACCACTTTGATGCTGTTATGAAAATGAAGCCACAGGTGAATGAATGGGTGGTTAATTGGAGAGCGCTGGGCAAGGAATGCGTGGACTCACTTTAGGAACTTGGCGCTGAGCGTCCACCAGCGCGACTGGAGGAACGCGTTCCATAGCCGCCCCTTTGCAGTCTTCCCGGTGCCATCAAGCAGAGAGGGTAAGTAGATTGCGATGATCGCAAAAACTGCGAACCCGTAGCCACACTGGCGTGCATAGCCACACACAGAGAAAAAGAACTCGTACACCACAGCGCCGAGCAAAGGCACGATCCGAGCAAGCAGTGCTCCAGTACCTGGTATATCTGGTACATGACGTCGAACGACGCGACGAGGAACGGCACGATCGACCCAGAGGTTGTAGTGGATCGTGATGAAGATGTCGATGTCGGTTGCCCACGCCTGCAGCCATCGCGGCACACGCGTGTGCCCGCACGGGCGGCGTGTACTCAAACACGACGCCTGCGCTTGTCTGCGTTGCCATGGCACCCGTGGAGTTGTATAAGCAGAATGGGCAGCTTGCGTGGCGGACTGCGGGACGGATGCGATGCACTCGCACATGGCTGATGCCATCGTAACCAGATGTTGCACTCCATCACGTTGCTCATCAAATTATAAATCACGAGGGTCACATGATTGGATGAAATAAACAGCTTCCGCAATCTGATTTTCTAATCAGCATTAATCGAATCCCAGAATCATAACGATTTTACCAAAGCACACACAACGTCAAGCAATGATTTTCTAGATCCAGCTTGCTCATAGTCACACAATGAGGCCAGGAGCCTTGTCTATCAACAAATCTGTAGTCTAGCATGTCTTATTCACGATCGCGATGCCAGCCCTGGCTCGGCTCGGCGACGTAATCGTCGTCAAACATGCGCATCACGTTGTCGTACGCGGAGCTGAACTTGGGGCCTTCCCAAAAGATCTTGTTGCACGCCGTGCAGACCCAGAACTCGGTCACGACCTCGAGCACCCGCGCAGGTACGTCGAACGCGGTCTGCGTGCGCGCGTACTCGGCGTCTGCGAGCATGAACGACTTGGCATTGCAGAGCGCACAGCGAGACATGAGCTCGTCTTTCTTGATCTTCAGTGCGAAGTGGGCCTTGATCTCCTGGAATTGCTGAAACGGGTCGTCACTGGAGACCACAAAGCAGGCACCCGCGTCTCTTCTGTCGGCCAGTTTCTTGTCTCGCGTCAGCAAGATGCGCTGCTCCCTCGCCGCCAAGCTCAGGATCGTGGCTTTCGGGTCCTCATTCGCGTTCCTCTTTGGCAGAGCATACGGATCCCAGATGACCACGTCAATGCCGATCGTGCGAAGCCACTTGCCTACGCGCGCGACCATTGAGTCCGCAAGGAACTTCATCTCGAGCTCCTTCACCTCTGTAGAAGTGCTACCGACTTCAGACGAATCTGCGGTGCTTGTTGGTGCCTTTGACACTGCGGCTGAGCTGCTGCCACGCTGGATATCACCAACCGCTTCGATCGCAATGAGCGAGACGAAGGCTTTGGAGGAGATCCACAAAAGCGCGTCGTGCGAGCCTCCACCTCCGACTAGATACTCCACATTCTGCAGAGAGCTGTCGGCGTAGATCGTTGGAGAAACTGTCTCGTTACCTGATCCTTGAACTTGGACCTGGCGGTGGCCGAACGGTGGTACAGTCCCAGGAGCGAATCCGAAGACTTCTTGGCACTCTATCGAAGTCGCGAGCTTGATCTTTCGTCGACCGACACCAGCGTACAACGCGATCTGTGACGTATCGAGCTTGCAGTTTGCATCGATGCACGCCACACACGGACGCTCTGAGGAGGGACAAAAAGTGAAGAAATATTAGAAAACAGTCATTCAAGGACGACAGCGCATAAATTGCGTCACGTACCATCGGCGAAGAAGCAAATGGCGTTGATTGCGAGGAAGTTGCGTGGCGCACTGGTGTCTCTGAGCTTCCCATCAAGGAGTTCTTTAATGCTCTTGGACGGCAGAAACTTGATATCTGTGTCAATTGCTGCAGCTGCTTCGGCTCCATGTTCCTGTAGGAAAGCTGCTTGCCGCTCACTCCAGAATCGAATGATGTCTTCGGAGCGGAGTAACGCGATTTCCTGGCGGGTATCACCATTCTCAAGGCTGCGCTTCTGCCATAGGTCCTGGTATCGCTTTCTCAGCCGAACTGCTTCCAATGCGGCGTCTGCATTCAGCGGAGACGAGTGCATGAGCTTTCCGATGTACACGCTCGCATCATGCCAAGTCAATGTCCGCTGCTCTACGCGCTCGTGGGCTTCGGTGCTGCAGCTACAGGTACATATTCACACCATGAGGTTTAGTCCCATCTAGCTTTCAATAACAAGGCATGGATCCCTCAACGTGGTGAACCTACAACTTGTCAACAATCTGGACGAGACAGAACGCATCAAGTGCGGCATACTGCATCTGGCTAGAAGAGAGAGGACGCTCGTTCCAGTCCGACATTTGCATTCGCTGAAGCAGCCAGCCACGCGAGCAATATGCGTGTTAGTGAGGCTTGTGAAAAATTAGCATAACAAGGCACTGTAAGAAAAGTTACCTTGTCGAGCGGCTTCCCCAAGATCCGACTCGTTGCACTGGACAAGCTGTTGCCAACCGAGGCGCCAAACGACTTGAGAACGACTGTGCTCAGCTACCAGTACCAAATATCCTGACGTTAGTGCAAGTCGAGTCAAACTGAAGAATCGATGTGATTGAGGGTGCATGCATACCTCAAGGAACGGAAACACCGACAGGAAGACAGACCGCTCTGGAAATGTCTGATGGAGAACTGGAATCAGGATATCGACAAGAAATCACACCACGTCATGAGAAGCTGGAATGGTTTCCGCACAAGTGATGCGAGCTCTTGAGGACGTACCTTTCAGATCAGAGTCAAAGCCAAAGCCGACTTTCAGAAGTGTTTTCGCCGTGAAGAGGCGATGCAGAAACACATCAAACAGGAAATCGTTGTCCTGACGTGACGCAGTAACAAGTTAGTCTAGCAACACAATCATCTACCACCAATTCATATATCATACGACATGACAACGGCGGCTTACATGCAACGCCAAGAGATCGATGACGAACACTGTTGACGAGGATGCGATCTGCAGAATGCTGGCGATAGCGGTCGTCGTGATCGCTCCAGTGGCAGCCGCAATTTTTGAAGTCGTCGGCTTCCACTCCACATCAAGCCCGACCACGTTGCTCACATTGCCAGTGGCAGCACGCTCGATTGTAAATCCACCTCCTGCTTCATCCCAATCTCCATCGCTGGTCACCAGCGACGCACTCTCGTCTCCAAAAAAGTGCACCATGGCCTCTCGAATGTGCTCTTCTCGGTCGCAGAAGACAACCGCATCAGCACTTAGAAAGAGCTCCAAGAAGCCATTCAGCGCCGCTGCATGCACCGACTGCGAGAACCCATTGAGTGTCCACGAAGCGACTTGAGATGCGATCTGCGCGACGTCGGGCTCGAAATTTTCCAGTCCAAGGCGTTGCGCGAGATGCCGTGCGTGCTGGATCTCGCCAGCAGCGACCATGTGGTCCAGCAGCATTTTCTGGAGAATCACATCGCTGCCAACGAACGAGATCGCGATCTGCCACCGCTGCTTCTCGATGAGCTTCATCAAGCCATCTCGACTGTACATCATGTCTAAAGCAAACGAGTCATGCGTGAGGACTAAATGGCTAGTGCGCGTAAAAACGAACGAGGCGTGCGTGTACCTATGTCCTGGTACTCTTGCTGCAGGCTGAAGTTGTACACCAGTCGATGCGCCTACGCAGCCAAACACATACCAACGAAACATGTCAGTAATCAACGGCCAATCTCATCGCTAGACAGCGTCTTCCATGATCGATAACCGCGTACTCTCTTGAACTCCTGGAACGTGATGGCTTCTTCCACAATCGTCTTGGACAGTTCTGCTCCAAACAGTCAGTCATAGATGTTAGCGCGAGATATAGCACAGCAGTGACTCGATTCGCAAGCAAGCGCACGTTTTCCTTCGCCCTCTCTCTCGAATGTGCGGATCATGAGCTCCGCGGACGCCCAGTCTTTCGCGCGCGCCATGGTCTGCACCATTCCGCGAAAGTCCCACGTTACGTGCACAAACGTGCTGCAGAGTCTGATAAGTGCCGAGTAGTTCTTCGTCGCCATGAGGTGCTCAGCGAAGTGCGTGACGTCAGCAGTGGAGAAGTGTGTTACGCTGAAGAGGTCGAGCACTTCTACCAGCAGCTTCGGGTCCTACGCACGCTCACAGTTGTTTACAATGAGCGAATCTGGCAGCTTTGTGTGGCGTCCATACACTTATATAGAGAGCCAATGTACATACAATACGTACGTACCACAGTGTTTGGATCTGCAAGTCCCTTGGTGCAGAACGCAATGAGAGCAGCGTTCGCCTCGCCTTGATTGCGAAAATGCTGCTTCGCACGACAGTCGTCGCTGAGCGTGAGGTTCTTGAGCGCGTTGACAACGATAAATGCCAGTGGCGTGTTCGGCTGCGCATTGGTCTTGTTCTTCCTGCGGAGCTTCTTGGACACGCGTGCATTTGTGGCCTGACCCGCCGCCGCGTCCGATGCCTGCGGTGACGTTGCACCTACGAGCTTGTCCGTGTCGTCGCCACCTGCTGCACGGCAAGTGACTGAAGCGTCCTCGGGAGGCGCTGGCGCGTGGCATAAGAGCAGCACGACACATACCATGAATTGCGCAAAGCCAGCTGGGGCATGCTGTTCGAGGCTGAGCGTTTGCAGCACTTGTGTCAGCGAGGTCTCGAGCTCGAGGAACTTGTTGCCGGACTGCCCGCGCACTGTTGGCGCGTAGAACGCGGTGTGGATAGCGCGCACCCACTGCTGTGCAGCGATCTCGTCTTCTCTACCATCACGATTGCTGCGTACGGCTGCGTCCGCTTCGCTCGTCGCGCCAAAGCGCACGCGGAACGCCGCCTCAAGGCCGCGCGTGAGTTCCGCCATTTTCCAAATTGCATCTGCAAATGCCGCCCAAAGCAATCAGGCAATCGAACTTACTCAATCGCATATAAAAATACACTAACAGTATCTTCATAGTAAATTATAATTAGTTTTGTTAAATACGATCAATTAGGTACGTATAGGCGATCAAGAAGAGGGAGAAACAAACATAACGGACCAAGCGCTCAGTTTTGTACCCAAACAACACAAACGCCACTATGAGACGACCAAGCGTGCGGGCCATTCGCGAACTCGCCACGACCGACAGCAAGAGCAGCCGACGACGATGGACCTCGCACGGACGCTCGAGCACCTCTCGCTCGCAGACCTCAGCACTGCGCAGCATTGGGTGCGTGCCATCCACACCGCGTTCTACGCGCCAACAGTGTGCGGGCAATCCGGCAACAAGTTCCTCGAGCTCGAGGCCACGCTGACGCAAGTGCTGACGACGAAGCTTCACGAGCAGCAGCAGTGTCAGAGCGGGGGCAATGAAGATACAGGTGGGCCGGATGAGCTGTGGGCGTTCATGGTGCGTGTCGTGTTGCGACTAGCGCAGGAACCAGTGGTGACGGATCCAGCGAGCGCTGCGGGTGGAGAGGACAATGTGGAAACGCTCGCCGCTCGGGACACCCAGCAGCCAGCAATGTTGTTGTTGGACATCGCACAAGAAGGTGCTGAGACGCGCAGAACAGTCGGCAAGAAGACGCCCAAGAAACCGAAGAAGAGCGCGCAGCCTTACGCGCCGCTGGCGTTTGTCGTCGTGAACGCGCTGAAGAAGCTCGTGGATGCTTCTGGCGGCGAAACAGCGCAGAGCTTTCGTGAGCACGGTCGCATGAATGGGGATCTCGCAGCATTTTGCCTGGATGGGTTTGCGCGTCCAGAAGAAGTCGTGAGTGCTACCGCCTGCGAGCGATTTAGACGACAGACACCCTCTCTCTCACACACACACTCACCACTGTTTCGTTCTATGTCTTCAGGATCAAAAACTGCTTGTGGAAGTCATCGCTCTCTTCCACCTCGTGCACTTTGACCAGGCGCTGATTTTCGCCGCGTGCGAGCACCTGGTCGCGTCCAAGAGCTTCTCAGCAGCGATTAAGCTCTGCGCGATCTTTCACAACTTGAAGTGGCCATTCGAGGAAATGGTCCGATCAATGGCTAAGAGCAAAAATTGGACCTCCGCGGAGCTGCTCGTGCGCAATGCCTCCCAGTCGAGTACGTTGTCCGTGTTGTAAAGCTGTGTATGTGCTGAAGCCTGGGATCTCACTACGCGTCTTCATTCGATGTATGTTCAGCTTTGAGAAGAGTGCTGGTGGAACAAGCGATCGCTCTTCGAGACTTCAAAAGAGTGCGTTGCAAGTGTTTCGCCCGTAGCGTTTGAGCCACGAAATCATCATTCTCTATATTGTACCATGCTCCCTATCCATCACATGTAGGCTCATCGACTCGTTCACAGCTTCAATCTGCAGCACGAGTTCCCCGACATCGGTGAGCTGACTGCTCTCTACCATTTCGCACACAATTTTTCTATCGAGCCACCTTTGACAAGATGCCTCTTGAATTGCCAATGAACCGTTGACGTAGAGATGATGTACAGTCGAGACGGTCTGATGAGGCTCATCGAGAAGCACAAGTGGCAACTCGCGCTCTCGTTTGTTGGAAATGACGCGACGCTCCAAAAAATCCTCTTCAGCCACGTCGTGAGTGCAGGAGAGATCGAGCACGCCGTATACCTCGCGAAGCGCCTTGGCATGAACGATTACCAGCCGGACGTCTCTCAGATTGCTGCACAACAATTGGCGATAGCAAAAGAAGGATCGGAGGCAAAGTACCTTCATTTGCCTCTGGAGGGCAGTGCAGTGACGTTCTGTGATCGCGAGGAGCACATTCAAGCAGCGATGGCATTCTTCTTCGATCGACAGGACATCGGAGAAAGCGTGATACGAGCCTCCAGCAAGGACGCGACTGGCTTCAAATCCACTGAAATCGTTGGCCTGGATGTCGAGTGGAAGCCGACGACATCAAAGCTCGTAACGAGAGCCATCGCGAGCATTCTCCAGATCGCGACGTCCACTCGCGTGTTCCTCATCGATTTGCTGAGTTTGCACGTGCGTGGGTGTTCCTGTTTGCTTCCCAGGTGAGCGATTGTGCGTTGATAGCTGACGATTTGCTATTGGAATTTGTTATTGTAGGACAACGACTACCTCTTCGACACGTTCCTCCATCGCCTCTTCTCGTCTGCGGTGTACCTGAAAGTCGGCTTCGGCTTTGACTCCGACATGAGAAGTACGAAACAGCTTGCTTGCGACGCAAACGCTTGTGAGTTAGTTAGTGACGAGACTGATGAGGCTTGTCGTTCTTCTGGATGCTGTCCAGCTCTCTACCAGACGTTTCCAGAGCGCACAGTATTTCTGCAAGTGTCGCCGTTCGTAGAGGTACGATATTGATGCAATGTTGTAAAGCCAACCAACTGCATCCTGAGCAACCTACTATCCTATGCTTCGTTCCATGCTGACAACTTGTAGCTCAGCACTGTGATTTCGAAAACGTTCGGCGCATCCGCTGGAAAGAGCTTATCCAGCGCTGTGACTCGAATGTTGGGAAAACCGCTGAACAAAGTACGAGTTCTACCTATCTTGTTCTGCTGCTACGCACTGGACAACGTCGGCCTCGATGTTGAATCTTTGGACGAGAATTAACCGATTTCTGGCTATTGTTTCGACAGAGGATGCAGATGTCGAACTGGGAAGAGCGGCCACTGTCAGCTGATCAAGTGCAGTATGCAGCACTCGACGCATATTGTCTTGTCGAGATGGTGGTCAAGCTGTGAGTTTTGCTTATCTTGCTCTTCGTGCTTCCATTTCTTCCTTGTTGAAAGACTGGTCAGTGGGTTAAATAACGTCTCGTGCTCCAGGAAAAACGATAGTTCACCAAGTAGTACCAAAGACAACATCGAAGTCAGCTCACTCTCCCGACGTTTCAGCGACCACATCGTCACCTTGAAGAATTCGAGTATCGTCAGCTCTGTGACGGGAGTGGAGCTGACCGAAGCGCGTTACTCGTACATCGCTGATTGGCGCCTATGGATTTCCCAGACTTCATGTGCGACTCCTGCGAATCTCCGGACTCCTCAAGATGTCTACCGATACTGGGAAGAGCGCAAAGCAGCATACTTGGAAGCGCGTGAAGTAGGAGAGGAAAACGCAAACGTCTCTGATCTAGATCTTGAGATCAAGTTCCTCTCTTCAAAGACTGTCAATGAACTGCTCGCTCAGCAAGAAACACCAGCCGCGCCACGTCAGTTTACCCACATCAACAGCATTTGCGTCTTCGCAGATGGTAAGAGGTGGCTTAGTTGGTCTGTTGAATGTGTCGAGTGCTGATCTCACACTTCCTCTTCGC
This sequence comes from Globisporangium barbulae, assembly GCA_023337805.1. NCBI lineage: Eukaryota > Oomycota > Peronosporomycetes > Pythiales > Pythiaceae > Globisporangium > Globisporangium barbulae. The sequence continues at coordinate 13,542 of JAADXK010000250.1, forward strand.
TTGTAGAAATGCCTGTCGTGGCATGCATCGAAGCAAATTACAAACTCGACACAGCTGAGCTCGCTCGTATCTGCGGTGTGGGACGTCGAAAGTTGAAACTTGCGACACGTGACGAATGCGCCAAGGTGTTTGGCTACCTTCCAGGAACAGTACCTCCGTTCGGCCATCGTCTTGTATCCGATGTCTCGGGGATTCCAGCATCATCGATTCAAGTGCACGTCGACGCTTCATTAAGGAGCACAGAGCACTTTGTCGCTGGTGGCGGATCGCCAGATTCCTTCCTCTGGATGTCGACGAAGGCATTTTTCCAGGTCCTCGAGGTCGAAACAGTTCCGAACATCACCTTGCGCAACGGCTCCGTGAACTCTGGTACTGGTTCACCAGCAGTGCGAACCAAAGCAGGTGACAACCAAGAGACTGCTGATGGCAAAGCACCAGCTGTCGCGCATAAATTTGTCGCGGACACGATGGCTTCCCAGGTCGCTCGCTGGCTGCGGACGATCGGCGTCGACGTCGTCACGTGGAACGCTGAGCAGCACAGCGGCAGCGGCAGTAGCAACCAATCCCACCGCGCCAAGCTGCTCGCGTTCGCAGCCAAGGAGCATCGCATCATTTTGACGCGCGACACGCAGCTGGCGTCACGGCGAGACGCCGGAGCGTGTCTTGTGCTCTCGAGCGACATCTGCTACAAGCAGTTTCGTGAGATCAAGACGCAGTTCGGTCTCTACGCGCGGAAAGAGGGTAGTGCCTCGCGCTGTGCGCGCTGCAACGCCACCGAGTTCATCACGATTGATGTAGACTACGTGCGCAGCCAGACGCGAGAAGAGATTCAGACGAAGGTGCTCGACTCCGTCACGAACTTCTGGATGTGCACCCAGTGCGAGAAGATCTACTGGGAAGGTCCCAAGTATTCGAGCAGCTCTGGCGCGACCATCAGCTCTACGGGTGGAGAAGTGCTGTACCAGCCTGCGTGGCGACCTCGGAGACCTCGCAGGCAACAGGCTCAGACTAACCCATAGATGCTGTGAGCATCCATAGTGGCGATTCCTGACCGCCAACCATATCAGGCTCAAGAGCAAAAGTGCATACACGATGAGTGTTTCATTTGTAATGTTTGTGTGGCTTTGTTACGAGTTCTCTCTATTCTCGTGGTAGAACTTTGAGCTACTTGTCCCAGGTACTCGGGTGGCGCGCGTTCTCGTCCTGCCACTGCTTGCGGAACGTGTCGTAGCGATACAAACTCCTCTCCTTGCGTGAGAATTTGAGGTCCGGCGCGAGCGTGTAACCCGGGTTCGCCAGCGCCACGTTGTGGCTCGTCGAGTGGATGGACGCGGTCGTGCGCAACATCTTGTTGGCGAGCGCCTTCACTTGCGCCGCCGACATATTCCTCGACTTGGGCAGCGCGTCGTCGTAGAGCTGCACGGTGCACCAGACGACGACCATCGTGACGACGTTGCCGTACTTCTCGTGGAGTTTCACGCTCACGACCCGCGCAGCGACGGTTCTCTCGCCAATGGGCTCGCCAGCACTGCCTATGGCGCTCGCAACCGAGTACACGGACGAGGTGTTCAGCGCCGCAGTTCGTGATAACGACGTGGCACTGGATCGTGAAGAGGACTCCTCACCCACGACCTTGCCCGTCTCGCTGCGCACGATGCGCTCGCTGAAGAGGATCGTGTCGCCCGCGACGATGTCACCTTCCTCGCAGCACTCGATGGTGAAGTGGTCGACGGCGTTGGCCGGTCGCAGCACGGCGCCCGTCGCGCGCTCCTCGTCCTTGCTCTGCGTGCAGAACTGTGCGACCGTCGACTGCTCGCTGGCAATGCCCACGCGGTTGAGCGCAAAGACGCGGATGCGGTAGACCGTGTTGGGCACCAGGTCCGTCACGGTTGTGAGCGATTCGGCGCCCTCGTAGACCTTGGTCCAGTCGCCCGCTCGTGCACTAGAGCTCTTTGTGGACGCAGCTGCTCGTCGTGACGACTCGCCGCCACTCACCAGCGTCTCGACGAACTTGCACTCGACGACGAACCTATGGGCGCCGTTCACGCCCGGATACCAGCAGAGCTGTGCTGTTGTGGCCATGACGCAGATCACGCCCGCGCACGACGGCGCGTGAGGTGCCGTCCATACCTCGAGCACGTCGCTCAGCTGACTGGACGCGTGCGACGAGACGATGCGCAGGCGGAAAGCGTACTGCGTGTTGGCCTCGAGCCCGTTCACGACCGTCCATGTGTCCTTGCCACGGTACGAGACGACGCTCATCTGGTTGGCTGTCAGCACAGAAGTCATCGCTGGGAGCCGCTGAGTGCTACTGGTACTGCTGGAAACAAGCCCACTCTCTGAGCGATCCTGCCTGCCGCTGTCTCGCTTGAGCACGTACTGGACGTCCGTCTTGTTCCACCAGCGCGTGAACTCCTGGAACGAGATCTTCCCGTCGCTGTCCGTGTCAAACTCCTCCATGTACGCGGCTAGGCGCTCCTCGGTGGCCGGCACGCCGAGCTCCTCGAGTAGCGTCTTGAATTCGGGCAGCTCGATGAAGCTGCTCCGGTCGACGTCGTAGCGTTCGAACTTGGCGCGGAAGTCGACGCAACCGTCGTCAAGACTCGTCTCCTGCGCCCACTCTTTCAGGATGCGCGTGATCTGGTCGTCGCCCGAGGGTCCGCCCTTGCGCAGGCTTGAGCTCTGTTTGGAGCGCGCTTGGAGGGCTTCGTGAGAGAGACACGGACGAGCGTTCGCGGCCGCCCACTTGAGCTTCACGGCCGACGATGTGAGCGAACTGCATGACGAGAACTCGGTGATACTCGGAGGTGACGGGGTCTGCAGCAGCGTGTTCACAACAACAGGTTCACTGTGGAGACTGAACATGTTCTCCTCATTGTACGCCTGCACGCGGAACTGGTACGTACTCCCACTCGCGAGTCCGTGGACGACAAAAGAGCTCTTGGTGCCGCGGTAGATTTCCACATACTCGCCCTCGGCTTCGTTCGAGCACTGCTTGAGGATGTAGCGGCATTGCGTGACCCCAGGACCAGTGCCACTTGCCTTCTTGGTTCGGCTGGTGACAACAGTGTTGCTGCTATTCGTGCCGTCTCGCAGCGATTTCATGGAAGCTGAGGATGTTACTCCTCGCGAGGTGGTGGTCGAGGACTCGGCATCTCCGGCCCTATCGTCCAGGAAGCCGTGGAAGAATCGCAGGAACTCGTCCCAGGAGATGCACTCGTTGTCGTCCGTCTCAATGGCGTCAAAGATGCTCAGTGGCGCGCCCTTGTGGCTCGCATCCGAGCTCGCAACATTTGTCTTCTGCAAGAACTCGAGCAGCCGGGGCTTGCGGCGCTCGATCTCCTCCATGAACTCGTCGCGCGAGATGAGGCCGTTGCCGTCGGCGTCGGCCTCCTCAAAGACCTGACGGAGCTCGCGGAGCTGCTTGCGGTAGTAGCTCGAGCTCTCCCAGCCCAAGTGGATGCTGTTGGCGCTCACGCGGATCGCCAGTGGTGCTGGCGGGATGCTCGGCGCCGTGAAGAAGTACCCAAACGTGTACGGTCCGGCGCCAAAGCCGTTGAGCGCGCGGATGCGGAAGCCAAACTTGGTGTTCGGTGGCAGTCCCGAGACGACGTAGTGGTACCGCGGCTCGCCGTTGTTGTCCTGGTAGTCCTTCGGGTCACGGTACACCTCGCGGTACTCGTTGAGGCGAAAACTCGGCGTGCCTTCAGCGCCAATCGTCTCGAGGATGTAGAACGCGGCGCCGTTGTTACCCTTGACGGGCGGCGGGTGCCAGCGCAGCAGGATCTGCGTCGTCGGGTCTAGTGCCTCATCGTCGTCGCGGAAGAGCATGGGCGCGTCCGGCGGGAAGCCCTCGGTCACGAGTTGCTGGAGCACGCGCTGCTCGCGGTGCTCAGCCGACCACAGCTCGAGCTTCTTCACAAAGGGCGCAGCCTTCTCGTCCGTCCAGGACGCAAACGCGCAGCTCTTGGGCGCTTTGCCCTTGAGGTCACGCATGTCGCACTCCGGGTCACAGTCAAAGCGCGCGCTCTGTTCGCGGCGCTTGATGTGCCCTGGAAGCTCCGACCTAATGCGACTACTACCGGACTTCGTGTTCCCGATGACGAGCTGGAAGGCGTTGAGCATGCCGCACTCGTGGCACACGGTCTCCCACATGCACACCTGCTTGAGCAAAATGTCCGTGTCGCCGTGGCACTGGGCCCTGCGCTTCTCGCCCACGACGTCCAGGAACTCCTTCATACTCACGAGGTGGTCGCCGTTCGTGTCAAAGTACTCGAGCAGCCGCTGCACTTCCTCCGGTTGCAGCACGATACCCAGGTCCAGCAGCAGCTTCGTGAACTCCTTGATGTTGAGCGCCGCGAAGCGCTCCATGAGCTCCTCGTCCGTCATCTCTTCCGGTAACGAGTCGTCGTCGCCGCGCGCCAGCAACTTCTTGTGTTTGCGATCACAGTGGTCGAGAAAAGCCTTCTTGTAGTTGATGCCCTTGCGATGCAAAAGCTTGAGGAACACGTCGCGGATCGCCGAGGACGTGCAGTGGACGTCGCACGCGATGGGCGTGAAGCTCTCCCAGAGCATGCGGCACCGTGCGGCGCTCTTGAAGCCGTCGCTCCACTTGACCCACTCGTCGAGGAGCCCGCGGTCGACGGCTTTCAAAGCTTTGCCGATCTCTTCCCAGCGCACGGACGCTGGGATCGCGTCGTCGTCGCCACCACTCTCAGGCGAATGGTCATTCCCGCCACTTGGCCGTGGGATGTGGTGCAGGAACTTGACGGCGCGATCCTTGAGCGCCTTGTGGGCAATCCAGGCCTCGTAGCTCTCCTTGCTCTTCTCCTGGCGGAACTTCTCGCTTTCCTTCTTCTTCTTGAGCGCCGGGTTGTGCGCTTTCTCAAAGAGGTACCGGTCCTTCGAAAACGGGTGGTCGTCGTCACCATTGCCGCTGTCAAAGTTCGCGCGCAGGATGTAGCCCTTCTTCACGAGCAGCTGCTTGCACTTTTCGAGGTCTCCACCTCGCCCTTGGAAGCCCTCGCTCATCGCATGCACGTACTTGAGGCCGCTCTCCTTCATGAGCTCCACGGTGGACGACGGGACCTTGACCTTGTTCTTGCGCACGACGCCTTTGCCGCTCGAGAAGTCAAAGCGCGGCGGCTTCCACGTCCCGCCGGGCTTTGCCACGGTCTTTCGACCCGAGGCTTGGCCTCCGGAGCTCTTGTCACCATCAGTCGTGGGCATGCGGATGCGCAAGCGGTCCTTGCGCTTGACCCAGGCGTTGTGCGCCACGACGCCACCCTCGGTCTTCTCTCTAACCTCCTCGCTCTTCTTCTCCTCGATCGCCTCCTGATCCTCCTCGAGCCACTTCATGATGCGCTGCACACCCAGGCGGTTGAGCACGAGCAGCTCCATCTCGGCGTTACTCGGGAGCTTCTTGCGCTTCTCAGACGGCAAGTCCTCGTACTGACTCATCTTCTCCTGCAGTTGCTCTACGACGCGGTGCTGCGCCTTCGTCCAGTACTTCTTGCAGAGACCGAGGAAGAACGCGTTCTGCTTCTTCTGGTCGACCGTGAGCATGCGGCGCGCCGCGATCTTGGCCGTGTCGCCCTTCTGCGGCTTCGCCGCCTGGTGCCACTTGAGCGTCATGAAGTACGTCTTCTCCTGCTCGTCAAACTCCATCATCTGCCGCGTGCCGCTCGAGAACTTGGCCGCCTCGCTCTCTGTCAACGGCACGCGTGAGAACGTGTGGAACTTGGTCGTCCACTTGACCCAGAGGTCGCCCAGCGAGCGCACGGGACAGGAGCACGGCCGCTGAATGCGCGTGCCGTCATCGTTCTCCAAGATGCTGCACTGCGCCAGCACGGTCTGCGCCATGCGCAGCACGGCCGTCGTGATCTTGGGCTTGCCTGTCTGCAGGCTCTGACCTTCGCCGGCCTGCGCAATGAGCTCGGCGAGCGCGAGCATGCTCTGCGAGGATTCGAGCCGGTACGGACTGAGCGCAGCCACCATCTTCTCTGTGATGACTCCGGGAGACGTGTTGACGCAGCGCCGGCAGAGCGAGCACTTTTTTGCGGGACACTGGCAGCGCGTGCGCTGCTTGGTGACCGAGTGACTGGCGTCGCGGCACACCCCGGCGCAGTCGCACTTATCGCTCTTGCCTGTCTTCAAGAGGCAGTCAGTGGCCGCGAGTGAGACCGCGAGCTCGAGCCACTGCTCGTCTGAGCTCGCGCGCTCCGTGTTGAGCAGCGCGAGCGCTGCGGCGATGCGCTCGTACTTGTCCTTGCGGGCGACCCAGACGTTAAAGTCCAGCTGCTTCGTATTGTTACCACTGGCAGCCCCAGACTTAGCCTTTGTTGAGGCTGATGCTGACGACTCCTTGGATGTGACTCGGGTCTGCGGCTTTGGTTTCTTGAGGCCGTCCTTGTTGCCATTGCTGAAGCTGGTGTAGTCTGGGACCTGGTCATCCTGGTCGTCGTCGAACGCGTTGTTCTCGTAGAGGTCGTCGATGTCGTTGAGCACCGAGGCCGAGGGCCGCGTAGAGCTCTGCTTTAACGACGCTAAGCGCTCCACACCGAGCGCCATCAGAGTAATGGTCGAGAGAGTGAGAGAGCTCGAGAAGTGACGGCGTGCGCGGACGAGCGCTTCTTGCGGCGCGACGGGAGAGTCAACTTGGCTCTCACGCTATGGTTGGCAATGCTGGTGGCGTCGAATAGGAGCGTGTCATCTTGAAGCAGCTAACTGCCGGTGGTGGCGGAAAATAGCCCTGCGATGAGCGACAGTAACCACCAGCAGCAGCGACCATCGCATGAAGCTCTAGTCGCACGCGCCCGAGAGTCTAACTGCTACAGAAGATAGATAGATTAACACAGGTGACTGTAAGTGAATGTCCAATTCCAGTTTCCGATGTACTCGCACAGCTCTATCTGGAAACTGATCGCTCTATCCATTCCACTCTAACTTACCCCTTCACAGTGTTACTCCTCTTCCTGGTCGCTCTCGTCGCCGCTCATGATCTCTCCACCGTCGCTCTGGTTGAACACGATCTCTGTGATGCGCTCGTCCAGCTGCCACTCGTCTTCGTACACGGGCAGCGCCAAGAAGAACCCGATGACGTCGGCCGGGTCCACGTTGTCTTCACCCAACCACGTCAGAATGTCGTCCACGGCTTCGCTCTCATCGAACGCGAAGGCCTCCACCGCTTCGCCGTATGGACCGTTGAGCTGCTGTTCTTCTTCACCAGCAGCTTTACCTCCCTCTTCTTCGCCAGCAGCTTCACTTCCTTCTTCGCCATTAGCCTCTGCTTCAGAGTCGGCCTGCTCCTCTTCGCTCTCGCTGTTCTGGTCTTCAGTCTTCTCAGTAGCCTTTAAAGAGTGTCCCTCGTCGTCGTCCGACAAATCACCGCCGTCGTTCTGGTCCTCGTAGAAGCTGCGCGGGTACGGTGACGAGCTGCTCATGGCGAAGTGCACGAGCTCCTTGGGCTTGCCGCTGTCGCCCACGCTCGAAGTCACGCGGAACTCGACGAGCGTCGTGCTCTCGTCTTCCGAGAGCGACCGCGAGTACGCGTAGCGCAAGATCAGCGGTACAGAGCGGTCGACTGCGGCTTTCGATGCCCTGCGCGCCTTCTTCTTCTTCTGCTTGATGGCGCCGTCGTCCTCCTTGAGCAGCCACTGCACTGTCGCGAGGATTTCCACATTGCGCTGTGCGTCGTACGCGCTGCTGAACTCCTGGACACGGAGACCCGCCGCGAGGCGTTCGTAGACGCTCGACTGGGTCGACACACCATCGACGAGGTCGCGCGTGATCGGGTGCTGGCGCAGCCGCTCGTGCATGCGCTCGGTCTCGAAGGCGAGCTTGGCCTGCGCCGCGAGCGCACGCAGCACGTCCACGCGCAGCGCGATGTCGTTGTCCTCGAAGTGCGCCACCACGCGCTCGATCGCGGCGTCCACGTCACTCACGAGGCTGCTCGCGCGCACGTCAAAGCCGTTCGAGAGCGACATTATTGGTTGCGTTGCTTGTCAATGAGCTCGTCTTCGTTTGACACGAGGAAAAGCGAGGCGTGTGCTCAAGAAACGCGGCGAAGAAGACAAGCAGTGCCCTGTGGAGCAGAAGTCGTCAGAGGACGAGTTCGTGTACCAACAGTCTGATGCTTCCTCCTTCGGTTAGGCAGAGAGGAACTTGAGAATACAACCACGTTGTTCCAAGAATCGAGTAGCGGTGCGTCGACGTGAAGCAGTCTGCCAAAAGCTGTCCAGTCCATTCAAAATTGCTTCAACGTGACAGTGGACTGCATTAAGAAACACATTCGCAGCAAACGCGACATATATGCGAATTTATACTCACATCCGGACTTATTTCATTCAATCTGTACACTTTATCCGAATTGTGGCTGCTCACGGTGCGCACTTATCCAAGAGACTGACGGTAAGCGCTTTGGATTGGACTCGCTTGGCTGGAATAGCTCCTCGCACTTTCATTCCGAGACGAGCACGAGATTCGCAAGAATGGCTGGTACGTCGTTGCCTCCCCCTCCTTTCTCTTCCCGGTGTGCCTCTCCATGCACGTGGGAAAGCACGTGCACTACTACGCGTTCATGCACACATCTGCTGGTGTGCTCGTGCTGGCCCCTGTTGTCACTACGCATCCCCACCCGTCGCCCTCGCTGATGATGGTTCTGGAAAGCGCAATGAGGAACGCATGGGTGGGTGGCGGCGCGGGATCCAGTTGCATCGTCGAGCGTACTTCGACTTGTGCGAGCGCGCATAGCTGCCGCATGACACCTACATTGCATGTGCGACTGCTATGTCTGTCGACTTACTCTTCGTTTGCTGCTCTCTTCTGTAGACAAACCTGCTTTGAACCCGAGCGCGAAGGCTTTCTCCTTCAACCCAACGGCGTCGACCTGGACGCCGCCGTCGTTTACGCCCCCTCCACCGCCACCAGCACCGCCTGCTGCGCCCCCAGCGCCTGGAGGTTTCAACCCAGTGATGCCGGTGCCGAAGAAGGCTGCTGTGCTCGGCGCTGCAGCTCCAGCTGCGCCAGCGAGCCCTGTCGCGACTGCCGCGAAGACGCCAACGCCCGTCGCTTCGCCAGTGAAGAAAGCTGCCACGCCTGTGGCGTCACCCAAGGCGAGCCCTGCGGCCGCCCCTGCTGCGGTCGAGGCGCTCGAGGAGAAGGTCGAGAAGCTCGACCTGGCCGACGGCGAGGACGAGGACGACGAGTTTGTGCTCGAAGAGGAGGCCGATGTGATCGAGGAGGACCCGCGCGAGCACCTGAACGTGGTGCTCATCGGCCACGTGGACGCCGGCAAGTCGACGCTCTCGGGCAACATCCTGTACCTCATGGACATGGTGGACAAGCGCACGATCGAGCGCTTCGAGAAGGAGGCCAAGGCACGCAACCGCGACAGTTGGTTCCTCGCGTTCATCATGGACACGGGCGAGGAGGAGCGCGCCAAGGGCAAGACCGTCGAGGTGGGCCGTGCGCACTTTGAGACGCCAAGCCGCCGCTTCACGATCCTCGACGCGCCGGGCCACAAGAACTATGTGCCCAACATGATCCAGGGCGCGTCGCAGGCTGACGTGGGCATCCTCGTGATCTCGGCGCGCAAGGGCGAGTTCGAGACGGGCTTTGAGCGCGGCGGCCAGACGCGCGAGCACGCGATGCTCGCCAAGACGCTTGGCATCAACAAGCTCATTGTCGTGATCAACAAGATGGACGAGTGCAACTGGGGCCGCGAGCGTTTCGACGAGTGCGCCGACAAGCTGCGCCCGTTCCTGCGCACGTGCGGCTTTGCCGTTAAGCGCGACGTCGTGTTCATCCCGGTCTCGGGGCTCAACGGCGACAACATCAAGACCAAGGTGGACGCCGCCAAGGCGCCGTGGTACGACGGCGAGTCGCTCATCGACTTTATGGACACGATGCACATCATAGGCCGTAACGCCGAGGGTCCGCTGCGCGTGCCGATCCTTGACCGGTACCAGGAACGCGGCACGATCGCGCTCGGCAAGGTCGAGTCCGGTGTGCTGCGCACGGGCCAGAAGGTGCTGCTCATGCCTACGAACGCCACGGCGATCGTGCACCAGGTGTACATCAACGAGCTGCCCGTACGCACGGCCAAGCCGGGTGAGAACGTGACGATCCGCCTCTCGTGCGGCCTCGACGAGGTGCTCAAGGGCTTCGTGCTGTGCACGAACAAGGTGGAGCCCGTGCCGCGCGCGGTCCACACGTTCGCGGCGCAGATCGCGCTCGTGGACACGCTGGAGCACCGCCCGTTGCTCACGGCCGGCTACAAGTGCATCCTGCACTGCCACACGATCGCGCAGGAGTGCACGATCACGAAGCTGCTGCGCCCGATCGACCCGAAGACGCAGAAGCCGATCCGCAAGCCCGTGACGTTCATCAAGCAGGGCCAGAGCGTGATCTGCCGCATCGAGATGGAGCAGAGCATCACGATCGAGACCTTCGATACCATGCCGCAGCTCGGCCGCATCACGCTTCGCGACGAAGGTAAGACCATCGCCATCGGCAAGGTGCTGCTTCTAGAAAAGTAAGTAAACGACCTAGTTTAGCTCGTCCTCAGCAGTCATTCCTTGACTTGAGAAAGTGAGAGAATACGCGAGCAACGCGAGAGTGAGCCACCCGTGCGTAACGAATGAATCGAATGAGGTTTGCATTTTGATGGTTGTTCCATGTGACTTCAAATGCTTGCAAGTGGCTCGTAAATGTGGTGTCTTTATCGTTAAGTAAGTACACTTCGAGTACACGAGCCCCAGTATGTGCTTGTCGCTAACGATCCTGGCCATCTCCATGTCTTCTTCTACGGTCCGCTCGTGATGGCGATCGCCTGGCCCATCTGCTCGCGCGCGATCGCGAAGATGGACACGAGGCTCGTGAGCTGGAGCTCCTCGGTCGTGCCGCTCGACAGGCGGTGCTCGAGCTTGGCGAGCTCGTCGTATAAATACATGCGGCACGCGGGGGGAAGCTCGAGCGTGTTGGTGAAGCGATAGACGTCCTGGAGGATGTCGCTCGTGGCGTAGCCCTTGAGCTTCTGCATCTCAGCGCACTTGCGCACGGCGACAGGGAAACTCTCGTTAAAAAGCCAGTGGGCGATCGCCTCGACGTCCTTTGGCAGCGGGTTGCCCGTGCACATGTACACGTTGGCTTCGTTCACCACGTCGTGCGCCATGGACGTCGCCTGCAAAATGTTGAGGATGCGGCGCATGTCGCCCGCGCCCAGGTGCAGCACAGCCTTGAAGCCGTCTTCCGTCATATTGAGGCTGCTCATATCACAACATACACACACGCACATGGTCCGTTGTAAGCGATCTCAGCATGCACGATGAATCAATAAGTACACACGACGTACTTTTCGAGCTCGGCGATATGCTTCACGCGCTCGCTCACTTGGCTCTCCGCGAGCGGCGCGAAGCGGAAGCGCGTGCAACGCGACTGCAGCGCCGGGATGATCTTGCTCACGTAGTTGCAGATCAGACAGAAGCGCGCGTTCTTTGTGTACTTTTCGATTACTACCAAAAGCAGTCAGTCACACGAAAGACGCTGGTGGTGAGTCCATGCATCATGCTGAGGAATAGCAGATAAATGAGTACGCTGCTCACCTCGACGCAAGGAGAACTGCGCGTCATTGGTCATTGAGTCGGCCTCGTCGAGGATGATGAGCTTCACGCCGCAGCTGAAGAGCTTCTTTGTGCCGGCGAACTCCTTGATCTGGTTGCGCACGACGTCGATACCACGGTCGTCCGAGGCATTGAGCTACACAAACAACAATAGCACACACAGCACACCTTAATTACACGCCATCCAACAGCGGATCTGTTACATAAGCTCACTCACTCACCTCCAGCACCATGGACCCGTAGTTCTTGCCGTACAGGCGGCGCGCGGCCGCGATGATCATCGACGTCTTGCCCGTGCCTGGCGGACCGTAGAAGAGCAGATGCGGCAGCTTCTGCGCGTCAATGAGCCGGTTGAGCGTCGAGATGATCTCCTGGTGCGCAATGAGGTCACTCAGGCTCGACGGGCGGTACTTCTCGACCCAGGGCCACGACTCGGTCGCGCGGTTGCGCGACGAGATGCCTTCAAAGCTGCGTTGCGGTGACCGCCGCACACGTGCACACAAAACATTGTTAAAGAGCCTCGACCTATGTATGAATAGAAGCTATGCAGCTGTATGGAGCGATCGCGCACCTCGGCGCATCCTCTGCGAGCTTCATCTCTTCGTCCGCCATGGCTGCTGCTGCTGCTCACTCTTTGGCTGCAATGGTTTTTGTTTTCCCCGCGCTTTTTGAAGTCCTCTACAAACAAATACCTTTATAATCGATTGCATGATATGTGGGAATACAGTTTACTTGTAACAATCGAGTAGAACTATCCTTTGATTTTGTCATACCTTTAGTATATGATGAAATTTGAAATATCAAAAATATAATTTTATACAATGACTATGCACTTTTACAGGATTGCGGTTTGTTTTTGCGCGCTTGACTCAATGCAGCAACAACCAGGAACATGCGGCGCAATGGCGAGGCGCTCCCAGGCAGCAGCAGCAGCGTGAGCCGCAGCCACGCTGCGACTGCCTTACCTTCCGCCTCTCGCTCAGCAGCAGTAGCTGGAGATAGAGACACTGGTGTGCCAGCTGCTGCTGATGACAGCGCGCAGCAGGAGGCCGAGATTTCGGCGCTGCTGAAAGTGAGCAGCGGCCTCGTGCAGTGGTCTCCATGCGGTCGGTTCCTCGCGGCGGCGCACAGCAATCGCCTGACGATCCGCGAGAAGAGCACGCTGCAAATCCTGCAGCAGTACTCGGCAGTGGACATGATCCAGTCCATCGCGTGGTCCGATGACTCGCAGCTGGTGTCTACGGCGATGTACAAGCGCGCACTCGTGCAGGTTCGTCTCTCATCGATCGTATTGATTTGCTTGTTGACCCATCGCTGCTGCTATGCACATATGTTCATGTGATGTGAGTGTGACACTAAGTCAATGCCTCTATATCCCTCCTGCTATGTGTCATTGTGGTATAGATCTGGTCTGTGAAAGACTCCTCCTGGACATGCAAGATCAACGAAGGTGTTGCTGGAATGGTAGGCTTCGTTAGGATGTTGTGCTTCATCAAGGACTCGTTCACGATGCTCACTCTCGATACGTATCATTGCCCGCCTACAGGTATATGGGAAGTGGTCGCCAGATTCGCGCCACTTCATCACAGTCTCGGACTTCCAGCTGCACGCGACCGTGTGGTCGCTCATGGACGGCGCCAAGTACATCATCCGCAACCCGAAGCTCACGGCCGAGGGCTTCTCATTCAGCCCCGATAGCGAGCTCCTCGCGGTCGCCGAGCGCCACGACTGCAAGGTGCGTGCGTTCATTTCTCACCTGTCTGCCAACCTCTATTCGATAACGACGCACCTTGCTGCTCTCTATGTGTCTTTTACATAGGACTTCATTGGGATCTACAACTGCGCGTCGTGGGAGCTCGTGACGCATTTCCCACTGGAGAGCTACGACTGCGTTGAGATCAGCTGGTCGCCCGACAACACGTACGTGTGCTTGCTCTTTTGGATAGTCACTGACATTCCACTAACGCAATCTGCTTGTCTGTCGGAACAGTACGATCGCAGTGCGCGACAGCCATCTTGAGTTCCGCATCTTGCTCTACGCAATCAACGGTACGCTGCTGTCCAAGTATCAGGTGCGATGCTGAACGCCCTGAGGCCCAGACTGTCTTTTTTCATCTCACTAATGCATTCTATGTCTCGTGGCACGATGTTGTATAGGCATACGAACATGCGCTTGGGCTCAAGGCCATGGAGTGGTCGATGTCGGGCCAGTTCCTCGCATTGGGCAGCTTTGACGACCACATGCGCGTGCTGAGCCATCTCAACTGGAAGCCCATCGCGGACTTTGACCACGAGGCCGTCGCTGTCACCATGACGCGCGTCAACAAGACTGCCGTACGTGCCTAGGCTACTGTGCGCTTGAGCGGAGCGCTTTTTAAATCAGCGACTAATCAGAAACACGCTTGTAGGTTGAGTTCGAGGAGCAATTCGCCGATCAGCCGATCATCGAGCGGCCGCAGGGCAAGCGCATCGCGATCACGTTGCAGCAGAGCAGCTCGTCCCTGCTCTCCAACTCGTCGCTCGCGGCGTCGGCAGCTGCGAAGGCCGCCGGTGGACGCAAGTCGCGTGAGATCTGCTTTATCCTGCGCGAGCCACCGTTCTCCGTGCTGGCCACGACACCAGACCCACTGTAAGTCATCCAAGGCATTCACATCAGTACAGTGTTACAGTGTGGACTTCTAAGGTGCTAACTGTGGCTTAACTCTGTAGAAAGGAGAACCCGAAGATGGGCATCAGCCGCGTGAGCTGGAGTAGTGACTCGGCGTTCGTGGCGACCAAGAGTGACCAGATGCCGCACAACGTCTGGATCTGGCAGACCGAGACCATGACGCTGCACGCGGTCGTGTCGCTCATCCAGCCCGTGCGGAACCTGCGCTGGGACCCGATGCAGAACCGCCTCGCGCTTGTCTCGGGTGAGAACCGCGTCTACCTGTGGTCCGCAGGAGGCGTGTCCTGGGTCGATATCCCTGTTGGTACGTCCTGCAGTTCTTGATGTGGGTTCATTCTCTTTTTCTTATTGATTGATGATGCTTGTGTGCGGATGGGATTGATGTGCGTTGACAGACGAGTTCAAAGCCGTCGGCGTGCGCTGGTGTCCGAGTGGCGACGCGCTTGTCGCAATCGGGCGGCAGGAGTTCTGCTGCGTTTCGCTCTAAATATGCTGTTCGCAAGCTAACATGATGACTTTCTTCTCAAAGAATGTTGTGAACATGAGTGACAGACAGCCTTCAGCAGGAGGCACTTGGGGTTTCTTCTTGCTAGTGTGTTGCCTGCAATGGCTCGAGAGAAGTTTCAAGAGAGCATTGATTCCCATGCTCCAGCGCAGAAGAACCACGATTGTGAGAGATTTCGGACCAAATGGACTTACGATTCTCAAGAATGATGGCCGTCAACCCAGTCCAACATTTCTGACACCGCTGACCCATTGTTCTCTTTGCAGTAGAGGGAGAAGACTAGTGAGTCTGAACTGTGCGACAATCAATTGGACGCAATCGAGAGCGCATGAGTCGTCCCTGCCGCGTTCCAGCACGCTGTGCCACATTGCTCACTCTCCAATTCCCAGTCTCCCACTCAAGTCGACAGCAACAGCACACGCCGACAAGAACAGCAGTCCGCCCTCCGACAGCCCAGCATCACCTCCGATCAACGTCAGCATGCAGAAAGCGCTCCTGGTCGCCGTTGTCCTCTGCTTCGTGCTGGCGATTCTCCAGTTCGAGCAAGCCGACGCGCATTTCAAGCATCATCGCGGCAAAGGCCACAAGCACAAGCCTCATGGGAAGAAGCACGGCCGCCGCCTAACTGGTGAGAGCTACGACTACGGTGACGACAACTGTGATGATGATGACTATGGCCACCACAGGCACAAGCACCACAAGCTCCGCAAGCACGGCCACCGTCACAAGAAGAAGCACGACTATGGCTATGGCAATGACTACGGCTACGGCTATGGCTATGACAGTGGCTACGGCAATGGCTATGGTGACGTCGGCTATGGTTCGAGCTACGGCTACGGTGGCTACGGCTACGGCAACAGCTACTACGGATACCCGCGATCGCCATACTACTTGTACGGTGGTCAATCTGGCTACGGCTACGGCTACACCCCCAGCTACAGCTCCTACTACCAATACTCGTACCCTGGTTTCTTCAACTACCAGTACTCCCAGTTCCCAGAGGCGATGACTGGCAGTGGTGGTGTGAACTCGGCTTCGAGCTTTGCCTCGTTCCCAAGTGAGCAAGCCGCGACGACGGTTGCCTCCAGTGGTGGTGCTCCGGCTCCGACCCCAGCTGCCACTGCCACCACGGAGTCTGCTGCTGCTCCGGCCAAGAAGACGCCTGCGCCTGCTGCCAAGTGAGCCAAGTCGCTCACTTCGGTTGTCTGCCTCTGGATGGAAAGCGTGTGAGTTGTGTGAATGTGTGTGAAGGTGTACTAGTGTTTGAAGGCAAAACCAAGTGGCATGTCGATGTTTAGTACTAGTGTAAGCAAAACAATTGAGAGCCAAGTGCCGTGTGAGCGAAGGTGATGCACTAGTTTCTTGCTGTGTGCACATGAATGAACAGCTCTCATCTTGACCAGTATGTTCAAATTTCACCATACTAAGTGCGCAATTTCAACTCAGCGCCTTGATCACTAGCAAGTCAAAATGGTCGACACGCCCGCAGCAGCGCAGCATGCCGCCGCTCTCACGCCGCAGACGACGCCAGTGCCTGCCACCACTGCTGCTGGCGATGACGACGCACAGCAGAAGGCCAGACCCAAGTTCTGCCCGCCGCAGTCCACGGCCTACGTCTCGATGCTGCCGTTCGCGTACACGAACAACGATGTCGCGCAGCTCTTTGCGCCTTTCGGTAAGCTCGCGCGCGTGACGGTACTGCGCGACAAGGCGAGCCGGCAGAGCCGCGGCGTGGCGTTCGTGCAGTTCGCGCGGCCTGAGGACTGCGCGCGCGCCGTGGCAACGATGCACAATACGCCGCTCGAGGGCCTGACGCTCGCGTGCTCGCTCAGCCGCGACAACGGCCGCTCGCAGGAGTTCATCAAGAAGCGCACGTACGCGCAGGTCAAGCGCTGCTTCGAGTGCGGCGAGCACGGCCACTTCTCCTATGACTGCCCGCGCAACGTGCTGGGTGCGCGCGAGAAGCCACTCGCCAAGCGCAGCAGCAAGCTCAAGAAGAAGAAGAAGTTTGACGTCGCCGAGCGCGCGCACTACTTTAACGACCAGGGCGTCACGAACCTGCTGTGCGTCACCTTGTCTATCGTCATTACTGTCTGCGTGTGTGGATGCTAACCGACTCGCGATGTATGCTATGACAGAGCCCCAGCGAGTGAGTCCGAGATGGACGTGTCGATCTCCTTGCTGGCATACCCGCCGCCAGCGGCCGCACTCGCCCACGACAGCAATACCAATGGCAGTGGCGGCGGCGGCGCGGCGTCTACAGAGAGGACTAAGGGCCGGCGCATGCGCAAGGCGGCGTCGTACTTTAGCGATGAAGACGCGAGCGATGACGATGCTGAGTAGCTCGTGAAGGCGCCGCGGAGATGTGTATGAAGAAGGTATGTATGCATCAAATAAATTATTATGTGCGCTCTTTTGTGTGTGTCTCTGTCTGTGTGGCGACTACCAGTCTCCCTTTCTCGTTGCCTGGCAGTCCTTCGTCTATTGATGGTTTTGCAAAGGACGACCCGTGGCTCACTTTCGCTGGCGCTTCGGCTGACGGTTGCCTGCCGATTTCGCGCCGCCGCGCATGAGCCCCGTGTACTTGATCATGCGGTCCGTCATCTCCTCGGCCGACACCTCATCGCGGAGCTCCTTCTCTTCCGACGCAGCGAAGCGCTGCTGGCGGGACACATCTCGGTATTCGTCCTGTTCAGTATGACAAATTAGTACGGTAAGCCAAGAGCTGCCGGCACACAAGCACGCACGAGCAGCACAAGTGACAGAAACTACACACCTCAACAGCTTTGTTGAATCCGCCGAACGACCGACGCCCGAAGATCAGTGGCAGCGACGGGTCTGGCACGTCCTGCACGCAAACGATCGCGTCGCTGCCGTCTTTGTCGTCCTCGGGGTTCTCGATGACCCACGCGTCCTGCTTCTTGCGCTCCTGCACAGCGTTCTGCTTGCGCACCTCTGCCTGCTTCTTGCGTTGCATGAACTGCAACATACCACATCCACATACAATACATTCATTAGTACCGATACGAGACACTACAGGAGCGCCCACCAGCATAACGCAAGCGAACACAAGACGCACCTTCATGGCGAGCGTCTTCTGCGAGAGCGCGGCCTTGGACGTCGGTCGCGCCTCATTGCCGACCGGTGCGGCAGCCGCAGGAGCAGCGGCGGCAGCAGCAGTCACTTTGGCAGGAGCCTTCTTTGGCACAGCGGTCTTCGAAGGCTTGTCACTTCCAGGCTTCCACATAGCGACGTCGGCAGAGACGATGGTGATGCAAGGAGCTCTTGGTGCTGCTTCCTTTGACGATTAAGGCGATTGGTCGAGATGCCACTCGACCAGGACGTGCGAGCTTCGAACCATTTTCGACGCGTCTAAAATAAGGAATTCCTAACGTGGAGCACAAATGGTATAAAAGGGTCCAAATCGAATCTGACAGCGTCGATAATGCTGATGACAGCATCAGATTTCATTGTATCAGATTCGCTGTTGATCGTTTTAGTATCGGATTCGCCTATTGTTCAGTGCCAAAAAACAGATACCCTTTATGCAGATGTGGGCTTTTTACAAGTATTTTCTCTTACAAGAGCGTCTATTTTGCAAAAGTGAGCAATAGACGATTCCGATAGTAACCTCAAGTATTAAAATCGCCTATTGTCTTTTAAAAAGATCCTTACAAACCAGATCTAGAAATTACAAATTAGATTTGACGTTGTCATCAACATTATCGACAATGTCTGATTCAATCTTGTATCATATGAGTCCACGGCAAACGAAATGATGCTTATCTATTGCAATGTGAGATCAGAGTTACGCACACCATCGTATAGAGGAGTGTTACAGCTACATTTTGAGCTATCGTGAGCTTCAAACAAAAAATTTCCGCGGAGCTATCGATGGCCAAAGACACCACACTTTAATTTTTTTTGAAAATTCATAAAACTTTCTTTCGTGTTTTTTTGTAGCAAATCGTCTGGGGGATCTAATGAACTTATCTGTTATGCACGATTCGATCTCAAAGCGGTTTAAAATTGAATTTTTGACAACATTTTTTAATGTGGA
>JAADXK010000251.1:0-32382 GCA_023337805.1 Globisporangium barbulae
AGCCTGAGTTGGAGCCTGAGTTGGCGCATCGGTTGGCGCATCGGTTGGCGCATCGGTTGGAGCCTGAGTTGGAGCTTGGGTTGGCGCTTGAGTAGGAGCCTGAGTTGGCGCATCGGTCGTCTGTGCTGGAGTTGGATCTGGAGCAATAATCTGGAATGGTGGAGGAGAGTCTGTCCAGGTAGGAACGGGAGTGGGTGTTGGGATAGGATTGGACGAAGCAGGTGCTGGCGTCTCCGTGGGGGTCGGCATCGGAGCCTGGAACGTCATGGTGCATTCATTCAAGTTCTCTGTGCAGCAGATCACGTTTTGCTGGTCCCACTCCGAGACCTCCTCCGTGCAGGGGCCATCACTACCGATACCCCAGCAAGTCTGGTCGGTCGATCCGGTGTTGGACTGGTCGCAGCACCACTGGTCCACACCAGAGTATCCGCAGCTGTAGTACGCCACGGTGCCATCGTTAAACGTCTGCGGCTCAGCAGTTGTAGGGTCCGAAAACTGCAGGCGGCGCTCGGACGTCTTCTCCTGGAATATGTACGGCGTCACCGACGTGCCTTCTTTGACGCCCTTGAACGGTTGAGCGAGTTCCGACGCGACGAACTTCGTGCACACGCCTGCGGAACGACTGACGGTGTCACATTGGAAGCCTTCGAGCACCCAGCTGTCTGGCTTCGTCGTCGAGGAGCCACGCTGCAGCATGAAATAGACGCCGACTTTGTCCAGATGTCGAATGTACGCGTCGTCAGATAGCAGCCTATACGCTCCGTTCTGCACCTGGCGAGAAAGTCCGGCGAGATGAATGTTCACAACAGCGTCCTCGTTCGCTCCTTCTCTCTCGCGCTCGCTTGTCGCCGCCACATTCGCAGACAGTGAGCATAGCATCATAAAAGATACACACAATCCTATGAAGCGCCGCCATCTACTTGCACGCGTGTTGCTCATGCTCATGTGGGTCATCGTTGTGAGTTGTAGTCGCTGATGACGCCGGTAATGCAGTGCGGTGCTGGTGGGACAGCAAGAGCGTCAATGTCAGTCTGCTTATCGTCGTCATACGCACGGTAAAAGTCCAAGAGACGCTCGCGAGCGTATCGTCATGCAGCTGCTGCTGAAACCACTGCGTTGGACATCCAGCGCGCAGAAAGGTGCGCGCGCGTGCGGCCGCCGCCGTTTTCTATTTATTCCCGCATTTTCGCTCCTTTCCTTCCACTTTTTTGCTTTGAAAAGCTGCCAGCAACAGAAAAGCAGTATGCACTAATTAGTGTGGTGCACAATTTTTAGCTAGGTCAAACCTAATTTAAGCTGTACCACGGTGTTTTCGGGACTCAATGCTAACGCTGCCTTGAAGATTTGACCTGCAGAATCAGAGAAACATTTGAATGAAAATGGGTCGCAACGGATCACTGCCAGTGGCGTCGCCGCTGCTGCTGCTACTTAGGACGTGTGCCTTTTGCTTGCTGATCGACGTCGTGCAGAGCCTGCCTCTCTCCCATGTGCGCGTGTTCGAGCCGCTTAACAACGCGCTCTGGAAGACGGCGAACGAGAGCGACAACCCTGCCGCACTGCCGACGATCACACTCGTCGAGTCGCTGCCAGTGGGCGACTTCGTGCTCACGTCAGCAGTACCACAGACTTTCGACACTCTGTACGAGCGCACTGTGAAAGCGTCAAAGTCGATCGATCTCAGCGCCATGTACTGGTGAGTTTAAATGCTGCTAAGATATGGATACACACGTACGTGGTGTAACGTGTTCTTACCGTCCTCATGACAGGAACCTGCTTGGAAAAGAAGACCGCCAGGTGTACTCAGACGCAGAGATGAATCGCTTTGGCGCTGATCGAGGCGTGAAGCTGCTCCAGGCGCTTCACGATGCAGCAGCGCGTGGTGTTGTATTGCGCATCTTGACTGCAAAAGAGGCGATTTCCGACTCGGAGTGGCCCAACACACCAGCATCCGGCCTCCCAGAAGAGCTGCAAGCGCTAAAAGATGCTTTTCCCAAGCAGGTGCAAGTTCACTGCTGGAGTGGGGACGAGTGGTACGGCGGCGGGATTCTACACCAGAAGATATGGATCTTTGACCAGCGAGACGTGTACGTCGGCAGCGCGAACATGGACTGGAAGTCGCTCGCGCAGGTGATGGAAGTGGGCGTGCTCATCGAGAACATTGCTTCTTCGTCTCCGCTGCTGGTCGACATTCAGAAGCTCTTCGACACATGGTGGCTCTGGGCTACGCCTGATCTCCCCCTCCAGACGAGCACGTACTTCTCGGAGAGATTTCAGAGTGAGCTTCGCGTGCCTTCGTGGTCACTCTACCTGCCAAGCGAGAAGCGAGCTGTCGATCCGTTTGTGAAAGCTCATCTCACGTCACATGGGAACATTTCGCATCAGATCCAAGTCAAGTTTGGCTTAAACGAGACTGAAACAAGTGCGTCACAACCAGCAAACGTCTTTGTTGCCGCTGCACCCCTTGAAGCCACTGCAGCGCATTCCAGAACGTTCGACGAAGACTCACTCGTGTACACGATCCGAAGCGCCAAGTCGCGCGTGAGCCTAAGTGTCATGGACTTCACGACCTTCTCCATGTATAACGTGGCGTCTCACGCTGGTTCGATCTGGTGGTCAGCGCTCACAGACGCGATTCTCGCAGGCGTGTACGCGAAGAAGGGACTCCACGTGCGCCTCCTGATCAGCGAGTGGCAGCATACCAACCGCCAGATCATCCCAGCGCTCGTGCTGCTGCAAAAGCAAGCGAATCTCTGCAAGCAGATGCGCGACGCGTGCTCTGGCAAGCTGGAGATCAAGATGTTTTGCGTCCCTGGGTGGACGAACACGACGTCCACCGCGACCTCGAAAGCCCAGTGGCCGTCGTACACGCGTGTGAACCATGCCAAGTACATCGTCACGGACGCGCGTGTGAACATTGGCACGAGCAACATGGAGTGGGGCTACTTCTACACGACCGCCGGCGCGAGCGTGAACACGGACCACGAGCCCACGCGCGAGGCGCTCGAGGACCTGTTTAACCGCAACTGGGACTCGAGCTACGCGCAGCCATTGTCGGAACGTGATGATGGGACTGGCGACTAGTTGTGTTTAAGCCGTTGTGGTGGCGTGCAGTGTTCATTTTTGGATGAGAGGGTCGTTGATATGGCTACATTGATTGCATGCGTCAGAGCCTGTCGAATAGCATGACTTGGAACCTATGCTGTACGCCAGAGGTTACATTTCTCAAGATGTATAATCAAGATCAAATCCTCAGATACTCTTCAGCAGTTGACAGATGAATTGATGAGACTATATTTTCGACACTTGCTCTTCTTCAAGATTGGATAGGGCAATTTGAAGCTGAAAATAATCTATTTAAGAAGGATATAATTTTTTGAGAACATACTTTTGATATAAACAAGCCTGTTGAATCTTCACGTATCAATCATTTTGAAGAGAGCATAATATAAAGTAGCTCTATGCGTCAAGTCGTGAGTTTCTGTCTTGTCACTGGCATGACACTGTCTCACCCACCAAAGTAGGAACTGCTGCTGCAATGAATCCATGTGGGGTACTCCGCCGCCCAGCTCGCTTCAATGCCTCAGACTCGCAAGCACAGCACGAGCTCCAGCGCACTTGAGAATACTGGGTTTCAAGAGCACTGGTGGTGAAGCTGCAGCACACTCGAGACATCTTGCCGTGAACGGACCAGTGCAACTGTACCTTTCAAGCCACAGACCTGAATGACGCGGCGAGCGTCTCATACGTTGTTCTGACCTCCCTCACATGCATCAAGCAAGCTTTACGCATGCACGCGTTCATCATCACCAGCAGAGTTTTGAGAAAAGCTTTACGCGCAGTACGCGCGTCCGCTTTGATTGACCGTAGTCATCCTCGGCCATCGTAATCGCTGGCAAACCCTATCTGAGCTTTTCAATTTCTCATACAAAAACGCATCTTGAAGTCGCTACGCAATCGACACACGTTCGTGCGACCTTCCTGCCACATCCATCACTTTTCCTGATTCGAGTTGCGACCTTCAAGTCACATTCAGATGATGCACCCTTTCACATGACATAACCTTTCAAACACGATTCCATAAATTCCATGTCTCCTCCCACAACGAATACACGAGCCATCGACGTGCAACCGTCACCGCCCGCAAGACGCTGAGCGCCTGGCATTTGCGAACTCGCGCTCAAGCCCCCAAGCAGCTTCTCCCCCTCTCTTCCCTCTCACCAGCATTCGCTCTGTCGTCAGAATGGCCGCTACCCTCATCAGCGATACCGCCGCGTGGAAGCGCCTGCAGGAGCATGCCGCGCTCATCAAGAGCTCCACACACCTGCGCGAGCTGCTGCAGGACGAGAAGCGCAACGAGGCGCTGCGCACGGAGCAGGAGGGCATCTTGCTCGACTTCTCGCGCCAGAACGCGACGACGCAGACGCTCGACCTGCTCTTCGACCTGGCGGACGCCGCCAACCTGCGCAAGAAGCTCGCGGCCATCGCCAGCGGCGAGCACGTGAACGCCACGGAGGACCGCGCCGTGCTGCACATGGCGCTGCGCGCGCCCGCGGACAAGAAGCTCATCGTGGACGGCCAGGACGTCGTCAAGGACGTGCACGAAGTGCTGAACGCGATCAAGGTGTTCTCGGACAGCATTCGCTCGGGCGCCAAGCTCGGATCCACGGGCAAGGCCATCAAGAACATCATCTCGATCGGCATCGGCGGTAGCTACCTCGGCCCTGAGTACGTCTTTGAGGCGCTGCGCTACGAGCCAGCGGCCAAGGCCGCGTCGGAGGGACGCACGCTGCGCTTCCTGGCCAATGTCGACCCTGTGGACGTTGCGCGCGCCACGAACGGTCTGAACCCGGAAGAGACGCTGGTTATTGTCGTGTCCAAGACGTTCACGACGGCCGAGACGATGCTGAACGCCCGCACGCTGCGCAAGTGGCTCGTGGATGACCTCACGACGAAGGGCGTGTCGTCAGCGGACGCGATCAGCAAGCACATGATCGCGGCGAGCTCGGCCGTGCCGCTCGTGGAGCAGTTTGGCATCGACAAGGCCAACATCTTTGGCTTCTGGGACTGGGTCGGTGGTCGCTACAGCGTCACGAGCGCGGTGGGCATTTTGCCGCTGGCGCTGCAGTTCGGCTTTGGCATCACGGAGCAGTTCTTGGCCGGCGCACACAACATGGACAACCACCTATTGGAGGCGCCGCTGCGCAGCAACCTGCCCGTGCTCATGGGCCTCCTGGGCGTGTGGAACTCATCGTTCCTGGGTCACTCGTCGCGCGCATTGCTGCCGTACTCGCAGGCGCTGCTGCGCTTCTCGGCGCACATCCAGCAGGTGGACATGGAGAGCAACGGCAAGCGCGTGACGGTTGAAGGCGTGGACCTGCCGTTCGAGGCGGGCGAGGTGAACTTTGGCGAGCCGGGCACGAACGGCCAGCACAGCTTCTACCAGCTCATCCACCAGGGCCGCGTCGTGCCGTGCGACTTTATCGGCTTCTGCGAGAGCCAGAACCCGGTGCTGCTCGCGGGCGAGCCCGTGTCGAACCACGACGAGCTCATGTCCAACTACTTTGCGCAGCCGGACGCACTCGCGCGCGGCAAGTCGCTGCAGGACCTGGCTGATGAGGGTGTGCCCGAGCACCTGCGCAACCACAAGATGTTCCCGGGCAACCGCCCGTCCGTCTCACTCTTGTTCCCGAAGCTCGACGCGTTCACGTGCGGCCAGCTGCTTGCGCTCTACGAGCACCGCACTGTTGTGCAGGGTGCCATCTGGGGCGTCAACAGCTTCGACCAGTGGGGCGTCGAGCTCGGCAAGGTGCTCGCCAAGCAGGTGCGCACGCAGCTCACGGCCTCGCGCACGACCAATGCGTCCGTGCAGGGCTTCAACAGCTCCACGGCCTTCATGCTCAACAAGTACCTCGCGCACAAGTCGGCTTAAGGTGTGCGTGTGTGTGAGAAAGTTTAGCTTGCGCATTTGCACCCTGTGTCAACAAGCAAAGCGAATTTGAGTAACAACAACAATACATATTGAAACCTTGCGCAGCACCTGCTTGCTTGCTCGTGTGCTTGCACAACAAGAACAAGCAACAAGCAAGTCTTGTTATTTGTTTGTGCAAGTTTGTTCGTCTCTATATAACACAAGGTTAACAAGCCTCCTCTCTCTACATGAAGCTCGCCATGTCCTCGGAGCTCGCGGCCGACTTGGAGAGGTGGTCGAGCAGGCTCTTGACGTGCTTGCTGCGCTTCTTGAGCAGCGCGCGCACGACCGCGTCCTCCTCGCTGCGGAAGCTCGCGAGGTGCTGATGCACGAAGACCGCGAGACCGTCGATCGTTACCTGTGCCTTCTTGGTCTGCAGCAGGCGCTGGAAAACCTGCGCGACCTCGAGCTCCGTCTCGAGGCGCATGATGCGCTCCATCACGACCCTCAGGAACAAAATCGTCTTGTCCTGAAGGTCCGTGAAGTCGAGCACCTTTAGGCACGAGAGCGAGAGCGACTTGGAGATCACAAGGCCCGCGAGCATCTGCGCCTGGTTGTACAACTTGCGCGGCTTGTAGCTCTCCAGTTGCTTGAAGATGTCCCAGAACGCCAGCTGGAACGTGAACTTGTAGCGCGCGTCCATCTCGCAGAGCTTGTCGGCCAGGACGAGGTAGTACTTGTTGAACTTCTGCTCCTGGCCCGCGCAGTGCAGCAGCACACGCACGATCTCGCGCTCCTGCTTCTCCTTGAGGTGCAGCTGCAGCAGGCGCTCGTAGGCGTCCAGGCAGTCCGACGCACCCATGATGGCCACAAAGATCTTGCGGCGCACGTCCGTGTTCATGCGCTGCTTCTCCGCGAGCTTGAGCAGACGGTTCTCCTCGTCGCGCTGCTTGCCATTGTCGTCGTCCGCGTCATCGTCCTTCTTCGCGTTCTTAGTGGCCGACGACTGCTGGTAGCCGACCCACGTCCCACCCACGATCCACCAGCGGCCGTCCTTGTCGGCGTGCAGCAGCTCGTGCAGCGAGATGCGCAGCGGATTGTTCGCGTTGCCCACGCGCGTCTTCACGCGGCCGATCCACTTCTTGAGCGACGACAGATCGATCTCATAGCCATTGCCAGTGCCATTGCCACCCTGGCGGCCCTTCTTGGCCTTCGACGGCTTCTTCAAATCGTAGATGAGGTCGAGGATGAAGCGCACGCGCTCCTCGGGCTTCTCGCTGTCCTTCGTGAGCGTCGCGACCTTCTGCTGCACAGACGCGACCATGTCCTTGAGCGCGTCGGCGTCGTCCGAGCGCAGCTGGTGGCCCGAGACCTTGAGGATCTGGTGGATCAGCTCCACCTCCACCGCCGAGAAGCTGTCCACGAACGACCGGAACAAGTCGTAGATGAGCGTGCACTGCACGACGCCAAAGTTGTAGAGCATCGCGACCAGTAGCAGCAGGTTCACGGGCTCCTTGGACGTCCCGGCCTCGGTCTCACCCTCGACAAAGTCACTGCTCAAATGCTCGGCCGCCTGGGTCTTGGCGTCCTCGACCGCCTGTTTCACGCTCTCGACCATCTTGAGCACGATCTTCTCAACGAAGAACCCGCCGACCTCGCTGCCGACACTGTGGTAGAGCGCAGCCACGAGCGCACCGCAGACCTTGATCATGGGCGTCATGAGGATGCCTGGGTGACACGCTGTCACCAGGATCTTGTCCAACAGGATCTGGTTCACGACCGAGCGCGGGTATTCGCGGTAGATCTTCTCAATCTCCAGCGAGATAGACTCCATGTTAGCCTCTGAGATGCGGTTGAGCTGGCCGTTGAGACGGCGCGTGAGCTCGCGCACCGCCTGGTCGTCCATCTTGGACGTCATCGCAGCACTCACACTACCAGTGGCTGCAGCTGCTTTTGCGGCCTCTTCCTGCATCTTGCGGCGCAAGTGCGGTGGGATGTACGCACTCGGCTTGGCGCCGTCCACGGCCTTGATCACGGGACGGCCGTAGATATCTTCCTCGATCACGACCTCATCCTTCTTCGCTTCGGTCTCGCTCTCGGAGCCGCTTTCCTCAGCCTCACTATCGCCATCGTCGTCCTGCTCAAGTTCTTCCGCTGCCTCACTGTCTCCATCGTCGTCCTGTTCTTCGCCATCACCTTCGCTATCCACGAGCTCCTGCTGGTTGCGCAGCGTGTTGGTCGTCACTTCGTCCTCGTACACTTCATCGTCCTCATCCTCGTCTTCGTCTTCCGTGTCAAACTCAGCGAGGTCCACGTCGGAATCCAGATCTGACTCGTCGGTCGGCAGCTCGTCCATGCCTTTGAGGAAGTCCGCGTCTTCGGCCTGCAGCAGTGCCAGCTCGCGACGCGTCTCTTCGTCCATCTCCATGTCGTCGCTGCCGCCAAACTCCGAGCCTTCGTCGCCTCCGTCGCCTTCGTCATCACTCGCCTGCTCTTCGCCTTCGTCGTCGCTTCCGGCGTCTTCGTCATCAGCTTCATTGTCGGCTCGAGATGACGAGGTTGGCTTGCTTTCCTTCACGATTCTGAACAAGTCGCACAAGCAAACACGATACAAACAAACAGACGCAACATTGTTCAGCACCAACGCAAGCAAAAACGCAAACGCAAACGCAAGCAAACGAAGCAAACGAAGCAAGAGTGATGCGTACTTGGAGATCTTGTCGAGGTCCGTGAGGAAATCGACAAAGTCTTCGCCGAGACCGTCCTTCGCGTACTCTCTGCGCAACAAATAAACAAACAAACAATTGCGCGACACGCGAATGTCAGTGGGCAAGAGCAACAATGACACTGCTAACAAGCAGCGCATGCACGCACTTTTTGAGTTTCGTGAGCCCCGTGCCCTTGCTGGACGACAGGCCCAGCTTCGTCTCGAGCGCCTTGATCTCCTGCTCCTCGCGGCTCAGCGCCGCCTTCCCGCGCTTCACTACAGTAGCAACAAGTAGCAAACAAACAAAATCAGTACCTGCAATGCGCATACACACAGTAGCAAATAGCGCAACGTACTGGAGAGGCCCGTGGTCTCCTGCAGCAGCTCATGGAACTTGTTCTGGATGCGGTTCGCGTTGTTGGGCTTGTGCTGCCCCGCCGTCTGCGGGCGCTTGCGGTTGCTGCCAC
Organism: Globisporangium barbulae; assembly: GCA_023337805.1. Taxonomy (NCBI): domain Eukaryota; phylum Oomycota; class Peronosporomycetes; order Pythiales; family Pythiaceae; genus Globisporangium; species Globisporangium barbulae. Next base: position 9,083 of record JAADXK010000251.1, read on the forward strand.
CATCTCGCGGTTTGCTGCTTGACTTGTGCGCTGGAGCCGCCGGCTGCTCGTCGTTGCGGCGCTGGCGCTTGTTGCGGCTGCGCTTCTTCTCGTCGCGCTCGTTCTTGCGCTTCGCCTTGCGCGACACCAGAGCCGTTGGCGCCATCTTGCTCTGTTGTGTAGTCCAGCAGCTTTGACTTTTGCGTCAGCCAATGACACACATTCGTATTTTAGGACCGTACCCTAATCAAAACATCCCATATCCTAACGGACAAATAATAATTTTAGCGAAAAATAAAATGTATTGTTTGAGCAATTATTTATCTGCAGCCATGCTCAAGCGGCGCGTAAGAAATCTGGTATTTGCGCACGTCGTTCAGCGGCGACGTGGCGCCCGTGGTCTGGACGGCGTCGTAGTGCTTGAGGTACGTGAGCGCGTTCACGACGTTACCGAGCACGAGCGTTCCCGGGGGCGTGATGTCCTGGCGACGCACTTCCTCTGCGATCTCGCCGAGCGTGCTGCGGATCGTGGTGGCACCCGCCATGGTCGCGGCGTGGATGATCGCTGCGGGGAGCTCGCGCGGGTACCCTCTCTCATTCATCAAACTGTTGCAGAGGCCCTCGAGGCGGCCGATCGCCATGAGGAACACGGTCGTGCGGTGGTCGCAGTACTCGGGCAGGCTCGGGAACCGGTCTTGCTTGCCGTGGCCCGTGCACACGAGCACCTGGTCGGCAACGTCGCGCATCGTGGCCGGGATGCCCGCGCTCATGGGCGCCGAGAGCGAGCTGGAGATGCCTGGCACGACCTCCACGTCGAAGCCCGCCTCCGAGTAGATCACGGCCTCTTCACCCCCGCGGCCGAACATGAACGGGTCACCGTTCTTGAGGCGCACGACGCGCTTGCCCTGGCGCAGGCCCTCGAGCCCCCAGGCGTCGAGCTCGGCCTGCGCGAGGTCAGCGCGGCCGCAGCGCTTGCGAGCCACGCGCACCTCGCCCTTGGCGAGCGCGAGGATCTCCTGCGGCACGAGCCGGTCCGAGAGCACGAGCTCTGCCTCCTGGAGCGCGCGGTAGGCCTTGAGCGTGAGCAACTCCGGGTCGCCCGGGCCGGCGCCCACGAGCTGCATCTTGCCGCCGCGGTGACTGGCAGTGGTCGTGGTGTGGACCATGCTTGCTTGCCTGAGTGTGTGTCTGCGACGGGTGCTTGTTGGGAGAGTGAGCTGCTGCTGGTGGTGCGGACTGCGCCGAATGACGCGAGCGGATCAGCGGTGCTTCGAATGACTGCTCACGAAATCTGTTGCGGTCGACAAAATGGCGCAATCACTTGACCAAGGTGTGGTACCGAAGTGAATTTAAATAGAGCGCGGTGGTGCTGGTACATGCGTACTTAATCAGATATATTTGCATGTCGCGATGCATTGGCTCGGGTTTCCTATGTTAAGTCAGTCATATGGCCAACGCAAACTGAAACGGAAGAACATTCCGCCGGTGGACTCGAGTCCAATCGCGCTGCTTACAAGCCACTCAATCACCTGCGAGTAGATCTCGAAGAGCTCTTCGACAAAAAAGCAAAAAAACGACGTCGACAAGATCCGCGGCCGCCATTGGTACATTCATCCGGCCAATCAGCGGCTCGGAACGCGTCCAATGGCAGTTTTCCCATCCCACTTCAGACCACCCACCACCCAAACCGAACCACCGGTTCCTATTAAAATATATATTTAGAAAGGGTATACATTTTCAAAAACATTTATGATAATATTGTTGCTTTTGATATTGGGGTTTGTAGGAAAATAAAGAGTTGTGTTTATCTATAATTATGAACATATCATATGTGAAAGGCATTGAATCTGGCGGTGCGGACCGAGTGACGTTTCCCAAGCTTCGAGTTGGCTCCATGCAACCATAGGACGTTTCCGCAATCTTCTTCCGTTGCATTCGCGACCGCAGCCGTCCGTCCACCAAACCGCAACGCACGCAACGCAGTCTAGGACTTTACGCGCCGCGCGCAGCCCGATCTGAATCCCCCGCGTCCGTCCGTCCGTCCGCATCCGCAATCCACAGCATGAAGGCCGCCGCCGCACCACCCGCGATCCCGGCCGTGGAGGAGGCCGTGAGCCACGTCGCGTATGCGCTGAGCGACCTGTCGTACCTCGTGCGGCCCGTGCCCTTTGGCCGCGCGCTCGACAAGTACATCGTCTCGGCGCGTCGCAACGTGTTCGACCAGGTGGGCCAACTGCGGTCCTCGGCCGCGGGCCACGAGCTCCTGGACGAGGCCTACGCGGCGTCCAAGCGCGGGCAGTTCGTCTCGCTCTTCGCGGCCTCGCCGTCGTCGCTGCTGCAGATGGTGCCCACAATGTACAAGCTGAGCGCGGCGCAGCTGCCTGCGGTCGTCCACGTCGTCGCGCGCGAGCACGCGGACCTCATGGCCGTGCGCCAGACGGGCTTCGTGATCCTCAATGCGCTCAGCGCGGACGAGACCGAGCACATGGCGCTGCTCGCGCACGTGGCGTCCGTGCGCGCGAACGTCCCGTTCCTGCACGTGTACGACGGCGACATGGCGCAGAACGACCTGGAGCGCCGCGTGGCGCAGGGCCCACACCAGAAGTTCGCCAACTCGCTCGTCACGTACAAGAAGCTCGCGGAGCTCATTGGGCTCAAGAAGGCTGGCTCGACCGCCGAGTTCCGCCAGCTCGTACTCGCCAACTCTGCGGTGAAGTCCGCATCCGCAAGTGCTACTGACAATGAAAATGCCGAGGTCGCGAGTGACGCGGACCTCTACTTCCAGGTCTCGTCCGAGACCGTGGCCAAGTACAACGCCGTCCCGGCCGTGCTCGAGCAGGTCATGAGCGAGGTCTTTGCGCACAAGCAGTACCAGCTGTTCGAGTACTTTGGCCACGCGGCCGCCGAGCACGTGGTCGTGGTCATGGGCACGGCCTCGAGCGTCGTCAAGGACGCGGTCGAGTCGCTCGTGGCCAACTGGCAAGCCAAGGTCGGTGTCATCTCCGTGCGGCTCTTCCGTCCGTGGTCCACCACGAGCTTCCTGCGCGTCGTCCCACCATCGACCACGAAGATTGCGGTGCTCGACCGCATGGAGGACAGCACGAACGTCGGCGAGCCACTGTTCATGGACGTCTTGGGTTCGTTCCAGTCGGACGAGTGGGCCGGCAAGGCGATCCCGTCGATCATTGGCGGCAAGTACGCGTTTGCGTCTCCGAGCCAGGTCTTTGACGTCGTCACGGCCCGGACGCTGGTCGAGCAGCTCGCGGCCAACAAACTTGCAAACGGTTTCACGGTCGCGTCTGCCACCAGCCCTAGTGACGATCACGCGGCCGCCAAGCAGCTCGTGAGCGGCTACGTGTCGTCCGCGGACGCCTTCGAGGCCCCATACGTGAAGATGCTGCTGCAGCTCTTCGAGCAGCGGGCGGTCATCGCGAACCTCGTGCGCTCGACCACGATCTGGAAGGACCAGGACGTCGTGGCCGCTGGCAAGAGCAACGAGAGCGTCTCCCTCGAGAACGGCGAGTTCGGCTTTGGCGTGCACCTGGGCATCCTGGCCAAGCGCCAGCAGCTCAAGGACAAGGTTGCGGCGCTCTTGAGCGACAACAGCGTTAGCAACGTACTCTCGCAACGCCTCGTCGACTGCCTCAGCCAGTGGGTCGTCAAGCAGCCCAAGCACGACGAGCTGGCGAATGAGATCGCGATTCTGCTCGAACAGGAGCAGCAGACGAACAGCAAGAAGCAGAGCGCCGTGTTGAACGAGATCTGCGCGCTCAAGCGCTTCTTCGCGCCACTGAGCCAGTGGATCATCGGCAGCGAAGAGTTCTCGCGCGACGTGGGCGCCTCGGGCGTGCACCAGCTGCTCGCGAGCGGTGAGAACGTGAACCTGCTGATCCTGGACACGGAGCCGATCCACTCGGTGGCCAAGACGCACCGCAAGCGCGACCTCGGGCTCTACGCTATGCAGTACGGCAACGCCTACGTGGCGTCCGTGGCGCTCTACGACTCGTACTCGCAGGTGCTGCGCGCACTGAACGAGGCCGACGCGTTCGACGGCCCATCGATCATCTTGGCGTACGCACCGAGCTGCGAGAACATGGAGAAGGACACGCAGGAGGCCGTGAGCACAGGCTACTGGCCGCTCTACCGCTACAACCCGCTGCTCGAAGGCGTAGCCGGCGAGAAGGCGTTTGCGCTCGAGTCGCCGTCGATCAAGAAGGATCTGCTGGCGTTCCTGCAGCGCAACAACCAGCTGAGTCTGTTTGCCAAGCAGGCGCTCAGTGCACCCTCTACCGTGTCGCTCACGGACAAGTACACGCAGATCGGCCAGAGTTCGCTGGAGCAGAGCTTCCAGGCGCTGCTCAATGGCTTCAGCAACGTCCAAGAAGAGAAGTGGCAGGTGGACACGAAGCTCTGGGTGCTCGTGGGCTCGGACAATGGTCACGCTGAAGAGTTCGCATCCAAGTTTGTGGACGAGGCTACGGGCTTTGGGCTCAAGAACGTCGTCAAGGCCGACATGAACGAGATGACCATGGACGCTTTGTGCGAGGAGGCCAACGACATCAACACTTTCGTGCTCTTTGTGGTGTCCACGGCCGGCCAGGGCGAGTTCCCGTCGAACGCCAAGGAGTTTTGGACCGAGCTCTCGGGTTTTTCGTCCACGCTGCCGCTTCAGTACGCGGTCTTTGGCCTGGGCGACAGCCTCTACTGGCCGCGCGAGGACGAGAAGCACTACTTCTGCAAGGCGCCGGTCGACTTGGACGCCAAGCTGAGCGAGCTTGGTGCGTCTCGCCTGTTGACGGTCGCCAAGGCCGACGACCAGGACGCGGACGGCCCGACGACGCAGTTCGACGCTTGGAAGCCGCAGTTCTGGGAGCAGATCGGCATCCCGACGGACGTGATCCACGCGCAAACAGGCGCCGGCAAGAAGAAGCAGCGCACGAACGAGGACATCAAGCGCGAATCCAACTACCTGCGCGGGACGCTGGCCGTGGGTCTCGAGGACCGCTCGACCAAGGCACTGCACCCGGACGACACCCAGCTGACCAAGTTCCACGGCATCTACCAGCAGGACGACCGCGATTTGCGTGAGCAGATGCGCCTGGAGAAGCAGGAGAAAGCGTTCTCGTTCATGATCCGCGTACGCGTGCCCGGGGGCGTCTCGACCGCGGCGCAGTACCTCATGATCGACGAGCTCGCGGACACGCATGCGAACAGCAACATCAAGCTCACGACGCGTCAGGCGTACCAGCTGCAGGGCATCCTCAAGTGGGACCTCAAGGGCGTCGTGCAGGGCATTAACCGCGTGCTCATGGACTCGCTGGCGGCCTGCGGCGATGTAAACCGCAACGTCATGTCGACGATCAATCCGTCGTGCTCGGTGGAGACCCACGAGGAGATCCTGAACGTGGCGCGCGAGCTGTCGACCCACTTGACGCCGCGCACGTCGGCGTACCACGAGATCTGGCTCGACAAGCAGATGGTCGCGGGCGGCGAGACCAAGGACTTTGAGCCGTTCTACGGCGAGACGTACCTCCCGCGCAAGTTCAAGATCGCGATCGCCATTCCGCCGTCCAACGATGTCGACATCTTTGCCAACTGCCTCGGCTTCATCGCGATCATCGAGAACGACAAGCTCTTGGGCTTCAACGTGACTGTTGGTGGCGGCATGGGCATGACGCACAACAACAAGAAGACGTTCCCGCGCGTGGCCGACGTCATGTCCTTCGTGACGGTGGACCAGGTCAAGGACGTGGCCGAGAAGATCATGATCCTCCAGCGCGACCACGGCGACCGCGTGAACCGCAAGCACGCGCGCTTCAAATACACGGTCGAGGACCACGGCCTCGACTGGATCCGCTCGGAGGTCGAGACGCGTCTCGGCTACAAGCTCCAGCCACCGCGCCCGTACCACTTTGACTCGAACGGCGACCGCTTCGGCTGGCACAAGCTCAACAACGGCAAGTTCTCCTACACGATGTTCATCGAAGGTGGCCGCATCAAGGACTTTGAGGATGTCAAGATCCGCACGGGTCTCCGGGAGCTCGCGCGCGCGTTCCCGAACGCCGAGTTTCACTTGACGGGCAACCAGAACCTGAGCGTGGCGAACCTCACGAACGACCAGATCGGCCCCGTGAAGGCGCTGCTGCAGCGCTACAACTTTGGCAACGAGAGCTACTCGGCCATGCGCCTCAACTCGATCGCGTGCGCCGCGCTGCCCTTCTGCGGCCTCGCATTCTCCGAGGCCGAGCGCTACTTGCCCGTGCTCATCACCAAGATCGAGGAGCTCCTGAACGCCAACGGCCTCCGCGACGACGCGATCGTGATCCGCATGACTGGCTGTCCGAACGGCTGCGGCCGTCCGTACCTGGGCGAAATCGGCTTCGTGGGCCGCTCGCCGGGCATCTACAACCTGTACCTCGGTGCGGGTTTTGCCGGCGACCGCCTCAACAAGCTCTACAAGGAGGCCGTGGACGAGGAGCAGATCCTCGCCGAACTCGCGCCGATCATCAAGGACTACGCCGAAAACCGCCAGAGCAGCGAGAAGTTCGGCGACTTTGTCATCCGCCACGGCTACGTCAAGGAGTGTCTCTCGGCGCCAGGCGTCGAGAAGCGCGCACCCGGCATTACCTTCCACGAGTAAGACTTTATGGGAAGCGCAAGCCAACTGACTGTGTGTCTATATGAAGAAGAGAAGAGATGAACTGTCGCGGTTGTTGCCTCTGGCCTTTGCGTTCGCGTGAACGAGAGCGTATGATGCGAATCCAAAGCTACGGGCAAGGCTGGAAGAGGGCTCACCTCTGTCAATAAAATACATTCGTTTTTACTAGACCAGACCGTCACTCATTGTCTTTTGTTTGATTTGACTGGAAGTTTGTAAGTGAACGGCATAGTGAACAGTGAGTGAGGGTAGCAGACGGACGAGCAGCTTGAAAGGTCGTCCAACACCAATGGCATAACGACAGCAGATCCAGAGCCTCATACACAATATGAGCGGTGCCAAGCGCAATGAATACAGCAGCAAGCACGAGGGGCTGCGCATGTCGTCCCCGCCGGCACGCATGTGTGCGGCCACGTCTCCGCGGCGCAAGCTGCTCAAGGCGGCGGAGCTGCCGATCCTCTACGCGCAACCCGCGAGCGTCCACTTCGGGGGCTTCGCGCTCGACCAGAGCACGAAGACGTACCAGCAGCGTGTGTTCGTGCACAACAACAGCAACAAGTCCGTGCGGCTGCAGTATACGATGCCGGCCAAAGGTTTCTTCCGGGTCGCGTTCGCGCATCAGGAGCGCAAACCCTTCGTGTCCGCGGGGCTCTGCGAGGAGCTCGTCGTGAGCTTCAAGCCCGCAGCGTTCCAGTACCACTACGACTGCATCCAAGTGCGCTGCGAGGAGGTGGTATACGCGTCCAACACGGACACGGTGCTGCTGGGCAAGTGCCTTATCCCCATCCACGCCTACCCGGTGCTCAACGAGGTGCTCTTCCCCACGCGCATGGACTTTGGCGCCGTGGCGCTGGGCGAGATCGGCAAGCGTCACTTTGACCTCTCGTGCTCGGTGCCCATCGAGTTCGAGTACGAGCTCGAGCTCGCCAAGGCGCACCCGTCGTTCACGATCTTCCCACTGAGAGGCACGATCCCAGCGAACGGCGTTGCAAGGATCGAGCTCGAGTTCCGCCCGCTCATCTACGCGACAGCGAGCGCAGAGGTCGTGCTCCACATCTCGCAGCTCGGCTTCACGCCTATGAGGTGTCAGCTCGCAGGCTCGTCGTCCAGTGACATCCCACAGGCTGTCGCTGCGTCTGGTGAGGCTACAGCCGAGAGGACCCGCTCGCTTCCGCAGTCGCCTACTGTGAGGCCATCAGCGTCTTCACAGGGTAGCAGTTTCCCCTCAAAGGCAGCGCGAACGACTGGTGTGAAGCCTCGAAAGAAGCGAGACGCTCTCAATAGTGAGGGCTCGGAGAAAAAGGAAGCGTCGCCAGCGATGGAGAAGATCGGGGGCCTCGAGATCCCAGCGGACGTGTCCAACATGACGAGCGTCAACTTCATTCTGACGCAGCAGGTGGGGAAACTCAAGCCCAAGGACCTCAAGAAAGCCGTGGAGGCGAGTCGCGAGCTGCGCAAGCGCCAGAAGGAAGAGCAGATCAAGCTCAGTAGTGCGTCACACAACCCAGACGGCGACTCAGCAACCTCAGCTTCGAACCAGAGCATGGCGCTCACCTTCCAGGCGCTCGTTCGTGAAGAGGAGAACTTTCTCAAGCGCACGGGCGTGAGTCGCCAGATCAAGGAGATGTTCTTCGCCCAGGAGCTGAGCGACATGGAACAGATGGAGCGCGAGCTCGAGTTCCAAAGCCACAAGGTCCACCTGGGACCGGAGCTGCTCACGCCCAAGCAGGTCGCCTTTCTGCAGCAGATCCGCATGCTGAACGCCCTTGAGCTCGAACGACGGCAGCGCGAGAAGATGCGCACGACGTTCACGCCCACGGCGATTAATGCGCAGTCGCAGCCGACTGCAGAGCTTCCGAACCCACCACGAGCCATGCTCCCAGCAAACTTTACACCGGCGTACACTCCGGACTTTAAAACCTACAAGAACGATCTGTGGGCGCGGCGCAAGCGTGTCGTGCAGAAGCTCATTCGCGCGATCTCGACGTGCATCCTACGCGCTCGAGTGCAAAAGCGGCTGGAGAAGATCCAGAGCTGGCTCGGCGGCGCCAAAATGCGAGCCCAGGTGCAGGAGAAGGTGGCGCTCGACTGGCAGCGGCACGGCTCCGGGACTACGAATGGTTTGAGCACCAAGGCTCTTGCAACTCAGAGCCAACCAGAGCAGCAGAGCTTGTACCTCGAGAGCTTCCCACTGGTAGAAGAGAAATCCTACACACCGCGAGAGTTCATCGCGCAGTCGGCCGAGTGGGAACTCAAGTTCGACGCGTTCACGTTCTTCCCGCTGCGCGAGAGAGACGAGGCGCTGCTGAGTGGCCACGAGAAGCTCGAGCTACCACCGTTGCCCACGTACATTCCGCTCGAGCGCGACCGCGAGCTGCGCTTTGGTGCAGAGGACGAGTATGGAGGTCCACGTCTGCTGATGGAGGACACTTCGTCCTCCTCTACGGTACAAGAGTGTCCACCTCGAATGGACACTCGAACACCATCACTCCTGCAGCAACTGCCCCCCGACATCTTCCTACGTCCTACAGCGAGCGTGCGGCCGCTTGTGCGCATTCAAGCCCCGCGAGAGACCGACTCGTGGTACGTCTTGCGACCGCAGCGCGTATTCCGGACGCCACCGACCCATTTCGGTGCCATTCAGGAGCAAAGTGTTGGCATGCGCAGCCTCATGACGCTCCAGGACTCTCTCCTGACGCTGTCCACAGTGTTCGTGCCACCGACGGAGCGGCCGCGAGCCCAGCCGTTGCTTCATTGGACTGCGGCGTCAGCAGCCAAAACAGAGAGCTCCTCAGAGCTCTTCAAGGACGTGTGGTACGTTTCACAGCGTCCCAGCAGTGGCATCCCATCGCTGGCCGAGCGTCCAGATGATGTGCCGTGTCTCTCGGACAGTGAGAGCGACAATGACGGCGACGAGGAGGACAAGAAGACAAAATGTCCAACGTGGGAGGATGCGCAGCTGCTCTTTGAAGAAGTGTCTACCTCAGAAGATTCACACAATGGAAATGAAGATGGTCATGACGAGACTGCAGGCTACGAAGACGGTGAGCTCCTGGGCCGCACAAATGGCATCTTCAGCTTTGAACGCTACCGCCACCTCATCCGCCTCGAACGCGCCTACAACGACAGAAGAGAAGAACTGCTCCAGCTCCTGCCCAACGTAAGCAATCTGTATCCTACACTGTTACGACTCGAGACAAACTAATTGACTGACTGACTACCTTGTGTGCTTGAGCAGCGCCTCAAGGAAGTGGCCAAGGGCATCGACCACCCAGACTACGAGCTCGTGGTCGAGGGCCACGGCCCCGAACGACCGCTGCACCAGCATGCTGCCTGAGTTCGGTCGTCAAGTCTCAACGCAAAGCAGAAGAAAAGAGAAGAGGCTACGATGTTAACAACAAAAAGGCGTGGCATGTGTATTGATTGCATCCATCACATGGAGACTTGGAAGTCCAAACGGAGAAGTGAAGCGAAGCGCTTAGTACACCTCGAGCACGTAGCGACCCTCCTCGCGCATGCGCTCAATGTAGGCGTTCGCGTGCTTGCGGTCGAGGCCGCCGACGGCCGTGAAGCTCGAGATGAGCGCCTCGCGCACGTCGGCCACGGGCCACGTGGGGCCGCACAGGTAGAAATGGCCGTTCTGCTTGAGCAGCAGGTCGGCCAGAATCTCCTTGTCTTCGGCGATCTTGTCCTGGATGTACACCTTGTGCGCCTGGTCGCGCGAGAACGCGCAGCGCAGGTACGTCACGAGGCCCTCACGCTCGTACTGGTCGAGCTCGTTGCCGTACAGATACTCCTGCGCCTTGGAGCGCGAGCCAAAGTAGAGCGCCACGGGCCCGACCTTGACGCCCTGGGCCTTGAGGAACGCGCGCTCCTGGATGAAGGCGCGGAAGGGCGCCATGCCAGTGCCCAGACCAGCCATGATGATCGGGTCCGCCGGGTTCGCCGGCAGCTTCATGACCGACGAGCACACGTGCACCGAAAGCAGCTGACCGGGCTTGATGGCCGAGAGGAAGCGCGTGGCCTGACCCACGCAGTACTTGCCACTTGGCGTGGTCCAGTCGTGCACGACGATGAGCAGGTGCACGCTCGTGGGGTTCATCTTCATGCTCGAGGCGATCGAGTAGTGGCGCGCCTTGATACGCGGCACGAGCGTGATGAGCTGCGCGATCGTCGGACGCGCTGAGACAAACTCCTCGAGCAGCTCGGCGAACGTCGTGGTCTCGTCCACACGGCGCTTGTACTCGTCCTTGCCCTCGGCGTCCAGCAGGTGGGCCAGCGTCTCCTTCTCCTTGTCGTCCGTGGCGAGCTCCAGCAGCGCCTGGTAGAACTTCTTGCCCGGGCGCCCGAAGATGTCGAGCACCTGCGAGAAGAGCTGGAAGTACGTCAGCGTCTCTTCAGTTGGACCATTGGCGGCCGCGTGCTTGCCCTTGGCCACCACCGGGATCGTCACGAGATCCTCCGGGTCCACGTTGAAGCCGCGCAGGAACGTCACGACGTCCTTCTCGTCGTTGTGCGCGAACACGGCCAGCGCCTCGCCGATGGCGTACTTGAGGCCCGAGCTGCCGATGTCCATCTCCACGTGGAACACGTTGCGGTCGTAGTCCGCCGGCGTGAGGCGCTCCCACTTGGTCACCTTCACCAGCGCCGCCACGTGCTCGCGCGTGTGCTGCGCGGCGCCAAAGGTCTCGGGGAACACGAACTTCCACGCGGTCGCGGTCTCCGGTGTCACAGCCGTGGCGCGCGCGCGTTTGGCCACCTTGACGTTGGCCACCGAGTGCGCCACCTTGCTGGGCTGGAGTGCCGCGAGCGACTCGAGGACACGAACGTCCTCCGCAGTTTCCAAAACGTCCACTGCCGCGAGACTCTTCCACTCGTCCGTTGGGTACGTGATCGTGGCCACGTCACCCCACACGGCGGACACGAAGGGCTCCAGCGTCGCGTGGTGCTCAACACCAAAGCGACTCTGCAGCAGCGCCAGCACCACGCGTTCATTGTAGAGTCCCGAGGCCTTGAGGAACGCCACCTGCACGCCCACGGACGCCACCTCATCATCCTCCACACGCGTCTGCAGCTCGTTCAGGTCCACGCAGAGCAGCGTGACGTTCTTGGCAGCTACCTGCGCCTTGAACGCCGCCGACTCGTCAATGTCGTCCATCGTCTTCCAGTCCGTGAGCACCAACAAGCTGCCGCCCGTTTTCACGCTGGCCAGCACGTCATAGCTCTTGAGCAGCGACGCCTTCGTCACGATGCTCACGTCCGCCTGTGCGATCGCCTGCTGCAAGCCGGCGCTGCGGCCGTTGAGAGCCACGCGCACCTCGAGCGTTGAGATGGGACGCACCGCACCAGGCGTGCTGTGGTTCACGAGCGCGCTTACCTGCGTCGACGGGTTCTTGTTGAGTAGCTCCAGGGTGGTCGCGAACGACTGAAGCAGCGAGGCGCCCGGGCGCTGCGTCTCCTCGTCGTCAAAGCCCCAGAAGAGGAACTGCTTGGAGTACGCGTCCGCGCCCTCGAGCTCCAAGCCATCGCCATAGATCACGTCCAAGTGTGGGAACGTGGTGGCGGTCTCGAGCGCAGTATCGTACAACGCCTCGCTCTTGGCCACCACGAAGGAGCGGCGCGTCGTCGACGAGCTCAGGTGCTGGAACACGCTGCGGCCCATGCCCGTAGTGAAGCCCGAGTTACGGAACACGCCGCCATAGATGCCCGTGACGACGACCGGAGCGATGTCCGACCCCGTCCAATGGGCCGAGTGGAAGAACACCTGCACGTTCTGCGTCAACAGGCCGCGCTGGAACGCGAGCGCACCGGTCGAGATGTTCTCGAGCACAGCGACGCGCGTGACGGTCGTCGGGATCGCCTGCGCGAAGAGCGCGTGCGACCACGGGAGCAGCAGACGCACCTGGAGCACGCCCACCTTGTTACCGAGCATGCGCTCGTAGGCCACGGCCTCCTCGATGGCGGCCGAGGCCTCGCCGATCACGACAATGACGAACTCGGCGTCCGCGGCGCCCGTGTACTCGTACACCTTGTATTGCTTCTGCAGCACGTGGAAGAGGTCGTCCATGACCGTCTGCACCTGCTCGGCCACGCCAGAGGCAGAAGAAGAGCTCGTGAAGGTGCTCGACTCGATGGCCGTGATCTGCTTGAGCGATTCTTGGCTCAGCACGCTGAGTTTGGCGAGCTCGCGCGCCACGCGGGAGCCGTCGTAGAAGTGCACGAGCAGCTTCTTGAGGCGCAGCGCCGCCACGTGCGCGACGACAGCCAGGTCATGGCACTCCTGCGGGTTGGACGAGTTGAGTAGCAGCGCACCCGAGTGCTGCAGCGCGTAGACGGACTCGTACGAACCGCCCACGGCCAGGTCCTGGCGGATCGACTCGCATGCCACGTGGAAGACGGCGCTCTGGCCACTCTGCGCGATGTGGAAAAGGTTTGGCAGGAAGAGCGGGAGCATCTGCGAGGGCACGAGCGCCGCGGCGCTGGTGCCGACCGCGAGGGCGCCACGGACAGCGGTGGCCGCGCCCGAGCGGATCTCGAGCGTCACGACGCGTGCGCGCAGGTGGTCGTACTTGGCGGCTTGGTCCTCGTGGGCCGAGGTGCCCGTGGCCAGCAGCGGGTAGAGGAAGACGTTCTCGCTCACGTTACCGGCGACGTTAAGCACGGCGTCCGCGGCGGACGTGAACTGCTCCTGGCGCGCGAACTGGCGGTGCACGCTCCAGAGCGACACGGCGTTCGCAAGGCTCTCAGTCGAGTCGATGAGCTCCTTCTTGAGCTGCTGTACGCCCGAGGTCTTGGTGACCTCGGCGGACGTGGCGATGGAGCCGTAGGCGCTCGCGCCTTCCGACTGGAGCTCTGGGTGCTGCATGACGGCGGATAGAGACGCGAAGAGGGCTGATAACGTCCTGCGGCTTTACCAGCGGAACGGAATCTGACAGCCACGACGACCGTGGTCATGAGAGCGCCATCGTGGCATAGGCGGCTCCATCATCGTTGGAGCTCTTCGTCTTGGCCATTTGTTGGGATCGTGAAAAAAACTGAATCACGCACATCCTGCTCTCTGATTGGCTCCTTCTCCATCCAATTGTCCGACCGCAATACGAACCTGTCACGATCCGACAATGCACTATGCTCTTTTTTTCTAAAAAGCATTGTGCATTGTACCCGACCGTCGTGCATTGTGCGGCCAACTACTTGCAAGCTGTATGACATACAAAAATTGCTCTGATCACCACACAATGTAAGTTTAGGTACGTGCGTATTATTTATAAAGTTCGCGTATGCGTAAGCCAGTTTTGTGGTACAATGTGCCGTTAGCTAGGGTACAATCGGACCACCGACACTCGAGGAGTAATTGTCAACTAGTCGGTGATGACGAGGGCCGGCGTCGACGACGAATCCGCAACCATGTGGCAATAACTACCCAACCGACGGCGACCATCCCAGCAGCCATTTACGCGTCGACCTTCTTGATGAACTTGGCCGGGTTGCCCGCGTAGATGCACATGGGTGGCACGTCCTTGGTCACGACCGAGCCAGCGCCGATGACCGACCCGTTACCGATGGTCACGCCCGGGAGCACGATGACGCCGCCACCGAGCCACACATCTTCGCCGATCGTGATGGGCTTGCCGTTCTCGAGGCCGCTGCGGCGCGTGGCCACGTCCAGCGGATGCGTGGCCGCGTAGAGCTGCACGCCCGGGGCAAGGAGCGTGCGCGCGCCGATGCGGATCTCGCACACGTCGAGCAGCACGCAATTGAAGTTCATGTAGACACCGTCGCCCACGTGGATGTTGGAGCCGTAGTCGCAGCGGAACGGCGGCTCGATGAACACGTCCTTGCCGAAAGAGCCGAGTAGCTCCTGCAGCGTCTCGTTGGCACCCGCGCTGCCCGCCGCCTGCTGGTTGTACTGTGCCACGAGCTCGCGTGCGCGCAGACGCTCCTGCATGAGCTGCTCGTCCAGGGAGTTGTAGAGCTCGCCGCGCAACATCTTCTGCTTCTCGGTCGTCATGATGACCTGCTTGCTTGTGTGGACGAACGGCTGGTGTGCTTGGGGCAGTGAGGAGGAAATGGGGGAATGGCATCTACTTGGATGGAGCTGCTTGTCATGCAAGGCATCATGCATGATGATCGACGGATCTGGCTGAAATTTGTTATCTTCAACTTGGAATCCATCCGCAAAGATGAGTGATTTTATTGGCTGAAATTTTGCATTTGTAATTATATCAGGAACTCAATTGGCTGAAATCGTCCATTTGTAGCCAAATCAGGTGCTGCCACGGTGACATCCCACTGTTTACGACCAACGCAAGTGCGTCAGCCACGTGCACTTGCTTCGTCTTGGAAACGGTGCTGCGAAGACGTCAGGACGAATTCTTCATCGCTCGTGAGCATGCGTGTATCCTGCTACTAAAGTCAGTACTGCCAAGTTGCCTCGATGACGCTGGAGGCTGTCCTGAAACATATCATTGAAATTGGTTCTCAGTATTCTCAGACCTCGAATATTTCCACGCTTCTTAACGTTAAACACATAAGTACTACTACACGCTCTTAGCTTTGGAGCTGCTGCTGCCGGTCGTGAGGATCTTGACTGTCTACCAGAGATCGATGACACGTCCGTTCGCTCCAGTTGCGCCTTGCAAGAATTTGCCCACGCGCCGGGCTGGATCCACTGCTCTGAGCTGGCGACGCAACCAGCATGTTCGAGGTTGCTCTGGTTCGAGACTAACCGAAGTAGTGGTGGCGCCTAACACAGGTCCAGGCTAGTGTGTGTGTGTATGGGGGTTCCTCGCGGTTCGACGAAGTCCTTGCCTTGGTGTGTTTTTTAGCGTTTCCCAGATCGCCCAAGACGTCGCCTTCTCGAGACACGCGCGTCCCAATGACAGAGTCATGCTGGCCTGAAACTCACGGGTGTCTGGTAAACAGCATTCTTTCGTTCTCCATACGCTGAGTTTCATCATTGCTCCTTGGCCGGCAGCACCTCGATGAGCTGCGCCATGCCGCCGTCCGCATGCGAAGCCACGTGGCAGTGCGTGAGCACGCGGCCGACCATGTGATCGCGCGGCGTGAAGCGGATCTGCACCTGGGTCTTGAAGAGCGGGATCGTGTCGCGCCACTCGCCCACGCGAAAGAGCACGTTGTCCGGGTCGGCCTCGTGGCTGCGCTGCGTGACTTGGAAGTGCGACGAGTGCATGTGAAACGGATGGTTCATCGTGTGGCAGTCGTGCTTCATGTCCTTGGCGCCGGCCACGATCTGCTTGGCAACGCCCGGCTGCAGCTGCAACAGGTGCTTCTCCGTCGAGAAGTTGATGTTCTGTTGGCGCTCGAGCTCGGTCAGCGGTGTCTCGTCGCAATGGTGGCTCCCGTAGTTCTGCACCGAGAGCTCCCACTGCTGCGGCTCGTCCACGCGCATCGAGTGGTTCACGAACTTGTGGTGGAACTGCTGCTTGTTCACGCCGTAGACCATCGCGTTCGCCTCGTCCATCCACACGGAGAACTCGTAGTTGTACCTGTGGGTGGCCGGCACTTTGTCAGCATCAGCCGCAATGCCGCTTTGCATGTACGCTGGGAGCTGTGGCAGCGCCTGCGGGACGCTCATGCGCAGCGTCTCGTCGCCCAGCACGCGCAGTGATACGACCTTCTGCGACGGCACGCGGTGCTGGTTGATCTTGCCCAGCAGGTGGTTGCGCTTGGGGCTCGACTCAGTTTCCATGAAGAACGTCCCGGCGCTCTTACACATGACGGCCAGGTCCGCGCGTCCACCGGGTGGGATCACCACGACCTCGCGCTGTTCAGGCGCCGGCCAGTAGATGCCGTCCATGGCCAACACGTGCACCTCGCAGTCTGGCGCGATGAGCTCTGCGACGTTGTTCGCGATCGCGTTGATGTACCGAAAGCGCTTGAACTCGCCGGGCTTCATGTGCACCTCGGGTAGGTACTGGCCGTTCACATACGCGTGCAGCAGCGACGTGTCATTGAGCGGCGAGTTGCGGTCCACGCGCAGGTCCACTGGGAAGAGCTCGTCGTTTTCATCGTCTTCACTGTCGTCGTCGTCCATGGCCATGCCGCCGTTGCCCATGTCCATGTGGGCCATGGTGCCGTTGTCGTACTGGTTCTTGAGCGCATTGACGATGCAGTCGAAGGTTGTGTGGCAATTCTCGACGCAGATCGCCTGGAGAATGAGCACGAGGTCGTCCATCTGCGCGATTTCCTGGGGACAGTCACCAGGGCGGTCGACCACGATGAGTGCGCCGGCCATGAGCCCCGAGAGTTGCGTGTTCACGATGCCATGCGTGTGCGGGTGGTACCAGAACGTACCAGCCGGGTGGTCCGCGCGGATCTCGTACTCGTACACGCGCTCGGCGCCCGGCGCGATGTTCATGAGCACGTTGTCGGCGCGGCCCTTGGGCGACACGTGCAGCCCGTGCAGGTGCACGTTCGTGGCGTTGGCGTCGCCGTCGCCCAGCATGTTCGTGACGCGCAGCACGAGCTTGTCGCCCGGACAAACCTTGATCGTCGGCGCCGGCACATTGCCGTTGTACGTGCGCGTGTTAAAGCCCACGTAGCGGCTCTCGAAGCGCTCCATGCGCACCGTGAGGTTCACCTGCAGCTCGCTGGGCGCGTTCTCGAAGGAGAGCGGGCGCGCGCGCGTCGTGCCGTTGGCCTGGAAGTGCGCCGCCATGTCGCGCCAGCGCGCCACACAGGGCGACTCGATCACCTCGGGCTGCTTGAGCGGCAGGTAGTCGTCGTGCGCCGCCGCGCAGCTCATGAAGAGGGCCACGAGGGCGACATGAAGGCGATGCATTTTAGAAGCTGGCTACTGACTGGTGTGTGGGGAATTAAATATGCGCAGCGCAATGAGGTAGTCAGCGTGGCATCTGTTTTCTAGAAACAGTTCTGAGCAATGGCTTATTTCTGGCTTTTCCACCAATGGGTTACCACTGATATGCATACTCGAAAGGTCACTGCCACCATCATCGATCACAATTGACATGCACGGATCACAATTGCATTCGCCCCGAGAGGTGTCATTGAAGAAGAAGATGGCCGCGGCGCGCAAGAAGCAAGCTGTGTACGTGAAGGCGGATGAGATGCTCGCAGATGGGCTCACTCCTGCAGTGGTGTCGAAGCAACTCGAGAACAAAATCAAAGCAGACACTCTACCCAAGCACGTCAACGGAATGCGCGCGAGGCCTCGCACCTCTTTCTCATTCTCCAACTTGCGCCGAGCCAAGTTGTAGGATACCACGCTAGAACAACAACCTTCCCAACTAACCAACTACCTACAAGATGCTGCCGCCACACACTATCATCTACCAATCTCCTCAAGGGAACCCGCCCATCCGCGCCCTAGTGATTCAAATGGCTCCCATGAACCCGTCCGTCGATGGCATCGGGTTTTCTATGGTCCCGTCACTTCAGACGTTCTCCTCTTCGCCTATTGGTGCTCCTGATCCGTCGGCAGCTCGAGCGGCCTCGACCTCAGCTGGTAACCTTCTTCAGTGCACTCGTGCCATCTGGTAGCCATGCACAGCAAAAAGCACTTGTTTTCTCATTAAAGTATTTTATAGATAAAAAGTTTTGTCGCAAGAAGTCAGATCAGTTGCAGAAGTTCAGACCACAAAATGAAACTGTCGAAGGGTCACCACTGATATGCATACTCGAAGGGTCACCGCCATGCATCAATCACAATTGCGTTCGCCCCCAAGCAGAACAAAGGCCTTCTTCGCATGCAGGTTCGCCACTGTGTTTACGGTATTCCATGGCTCTAGTGGCGGTTGAGTGAAAGTTCGCTTGACGTGTGCTATTTGTATGCGTTGGTGAGTGCGGGTCTGTCCACCGATGGGTGCACACCGCAGCAGCAGCAGGAAGCCAGTCAATTGGAAACGTGGCGCAGGAGCGGCAGGCAGGTGCGGCGCGTTTCACGGCCAAGAGCTGAGCCAATAACAGCGTTGCTTCCTGCTACAGAACGACGCAAAGGATGGCCAAGCTTCTTCTACAAGGAGGAGGAAACGGATGGCGCTCCGCTTGCTTGTTGTCTCTCATAGCATGAAGAAAGAAGGGTGTTCAGTCACCTCTCTGACTTTAACTCCGCTCAAAATGATTCATCTCCTCGCAGATGGAAACTCGCGATAGGTTAAAACCTCACTGCGTCCGCTCCATACTTTAATGCATACAATCGCCCTGATTCTTCCCGTAAAACCTCACAGCAAACAGACGCTTCCAGTTTGGTAATTGCATATCCTGTCTAGGATGATAGATTGTGCTAGAAAGGTCATCTGACGCCTTATATGTTTGTGCGTAAAAGCGTCATGCAGCTCTCTCTTAATCAAATTCAGTAAATACATATCCTCCTTTCTTGCATACAAATAAACGCGTCCTTCTGTGATAACAAATCGTGGGTGGAAGAAGCGGAATATTTTAGAACGCGACCAAGCTCAAGCGTGAGCGTCGCGCATTGCCTCATCCGCCGTCACCTCACTCCGCACGAGCCACCGGCTGCCAGGAGACAAGCGTATTGATACAACGACAGAGAGACCAACCGCGATGCGCAACGGGTACGCGAACACGAGCAGCAGCGGCGCTTCGCACGACCGCGACCGCTTCGGGGCCGTGGCGCTCTCGCCGCGGCGCGACGACCCGCTGCTCGTACCGGGCTCGGCGTCGCTGGACGCCATGGCGTCGGCGTGCATGGCGATCTCGCTACGCGTCGTGGCCGCCACGTCGCTGCGCGCCGTCAAGAAGGGACTCACGAGCAACCCGTACTGCGAGGTGGCGCTCGTGTACGACATCGGCTCGTCACGCGAGCACAACGCGTGGCACATGGGGCAGGACCTCAAGGTCGACCAGAAGATCCATGCGGGTCAGCAGCAGCAGAGCTACTCGCGCGAGCTCGCGAGCACGACCACGCGCTCCAAGCCCTTTCGTTCGAGCCTCGTCAAGAGCTCGCTCAACCCGATCTGGGACTTTGACGTGGACTTTGGCGACGTCGACACGGAGACCGTCGTGGGCGTGCTCTTCGTCGTCAAGCACGCCGAGAAGCTCGGCATGGTCAAGCGCGAGATCGGCCAGCTGTTGCTCTCGCTGCGCGAGGTCATGGACCTCAAGATGGTGCGTTCCATTGTTTTCTGATATCTCAACAGTCCTTATGAGGAGCTCATGTTGACTGACGTCTGTCTCGTTGCCTATCAACAGCAACCACCGCATGAGCAGAGCTTCCACTTGCAGCCGACCGAGGAGATGCTGCAGCGCGAGGCGCAGGAGGGTCCGAGCAGTCGCAAGTACGGCAAGATCACCGTGCGCTTCAACAACTATGGGCTCACGACACCTGCGGTGCCGCCGTCTTCGAGCACCACCAAGTACACGAGCGTCTCGGAGCTGCGCCCATCGGCACTCTCAGAGCAGAGCTTCGCGCATGAGGATGACTTCGTCAAGAGCGAGCGCAAGCTGCGGCTGCACGACATCAAGGCCGAGGTGCGCAAGCTCAAGGCGCTGCACCAGACCAAGCCCGTGCCGGGCGAGACGTGGTTCGCGATCGACGCCAAGTGGATCAACAGCTGGCTGCTCTTTGTCTCCAAGTACAAAGGCGACGAGAAATTCAACCCAGGCGAGATCGACAACATGTGCCTCATCTCCGACAGCCTCGTGAACGGCACGTTCCAGCTGCGCGAGGACGTGAGCATCAAGAAGCACTTCCGCATGATCAACCGCGCGAGCTGGGAGTACTACCAGGACAAGTACCAGGGCGGCCCAGCCATCGAAGTGCTCATCCCGCGCACCTGCGAGAACACAAGCGAGTGGATCTACGATATCAAGTTGCACGAGGTCGGCCGCGTCGGCACGGGCTACGTCAGCTCCGACTCGGACTAGTGAGGGTCAGTATCGGGTACAAGGTCGGTGTGCATGCGTGGCAGTTGACTCCTTTATTTAATGCTAACGTTACTCGGTAATACAACAAAGCCTCCTATTGCGTCTCGTTCGCTCTCGTAGCCTCGGCCTCTGCTGCTGTGACGCTCTTGTGGTACGCGACTGCACGCGATGGGCGCCGCCGCATGAGCTCGCGCTCGATCTCGCCGTCCAGATCGAGCTCTAGGTCGCCCAGCTCGTTCTCCTCGTTCAGCGTCGGGTCGCTCTCGTCCATGGACGCAGTCGCGAAGCGCTTGGGCTGCAGAATGTTGCGCCGCAGCTTCTCGAGCTCGGCCGACGATCGCTGCGTCTTGAGGAACACGTCCCGCCGGAAGCGCTGGAAGGACGCGACGGCCGCCAGCGACGAGCGCACCACGGGTGGCAGGTACGGCGGCAGCCCCTCAGCCACGCACACGGCGTTGCAGCGCAGGAAAAAATTGCGCCAGAACGCCTCTTCCGACACGATGAACGCGGGCGGATTCTGAATAATTGACGCGTACTTCTCGCGCAAGTTCGGATCGCTCAGTAGCAGCCGCCGCGCCACGTCCTTGTAGGTCTACAGACAAAGGCATGCATGAATATTAGCTTCGTGGTCATAGCGAGGGATCACGCAATAACTAGAGTATCGGCGTACCGCGTAGGTGAATGTGTAATCGTCCTCGCCGTCGGCGTCCTCGACGAACGTGCGGCGGTAGACGCTGAGCTCCAGTACTCTCTCACGCACGGCTGTGTTTTCCACGACGTCGCCGCTCTCGTCGCGCAGCTCCCAGGGCAGCAGCGCTGGCGGTGGTGGCGCGTCCTCACTCGCCAGGCGCGACCGCCGGGATGCAAAGAACGACTGGCGTGATGATGACGACGAGGATGCTCTAGCTGCTGATGGCGGCGGCTCGCCGACCGACGGTCGCTCTTCCATCTCATCTGAGGTGCTCAGCGCGCTCGACGAGTGGCTCTTGATCGCAGGAAGAGGCTCGGTCTTCCGCTGGAACACCGGCGTCGTGAGGAACTTGGGCCGCTGTAGCGCGGACGTGAGCCCTTTCGCCTGCGAGGCGAGTGTCGCGAGTGCCACCATGGCCTTCGCACCTGTTACACAGACGTACACAAGCGTCAGATGTGTTCATTCGTGTCTAGTGAACGGAGACAGACGCGCATGCGAACGTACTGGAGCTGCTTCTCGTCAGCGTCGGCGGTGTCGTGTCCTCCATAACGACAGATAGAAAGATAGATAGCGGCACCCAGGCGCGTGGGAGGAAGGAGTGTATGTCTACGTGTTTCCTAATGCGCACACGCAGAGCTCCTCTTCTGTTGGCGCGCACTCGCGCAAGGTCCAATGAGATTGCCCCTGTAATGCTGTCGTGTCGTGCACAAATTGACAAGCAAAAGGCAGGTGGATTCAGCATATTCCTCGTTGACTCAGATGTATCACTTGAGTGAATCAGATGCATATCTCAAATATTTATTTAATAAAAAATTATATAATTTTAATTATATCAAACTTGAAAGCTCCACAAGCAGCTCTTCGGAACCCACGACGCCACTACAAGCAGCATCACCAGCGACCTCAGCACGCCTTGTGCTGCTCTATCGTCATTTGCTTTGCTCGTATCGTAATGCTTACAGTGCTGTGATGGGATCTTCAGACACCGGCGTGTAGAAAGAGCTAGAGCTCCAGCCGTCCAGCAGGCTGGGCTCGAACGCACCCAAGGCCGGCGAGGAGATCAAGCGCGCGGTGATCCTGAGCTCCGACGACCGCATCAACGAGGTCATGCGCGAATTCCACAAGCTCAAGGAGATGCAGGGCGTGCTCGTGCAACTCGAGCAGCTGCGCAGCCGTAACCCGGTCGACGACCAGCGTTCCAGCCCCACGGCGGAAGCTCATTATCCAAGATTCCGACTCCCGCACCAAGCACAACTCCCTTCAATGCTTCCTGCTCCGCGGGTTGCCTTCACTTTGTGAGAGAGATCCGATTGCCGGCGTCGCCCATCAGCTTGGCGTCAGTGCCAATGCGCTGGGCAAGCACCTGCTGGTCATGCGAGCTCAAGGGTGGCGCCCCGCGCTACCGCCGGAGGCGAAGAAGCCCGACACCCTCATGGAGACGCCGTTCCTCCCCGAGGTACCAATCCAGGCAATCCTGAAGTATTTGAAGAACGCTCGTTCGTCCATCGACCTGTGCGTCTACGCCATCATGTACCCAATGGTATGTTTATCCGTTTTTCTTGCGTTTTATCCGCTAATGTATCCAATGTTTGCCACTGCTATAATGTCTTATCTTACTTTTTATCTTTTCGTATATGATACAGGCACCTCATTACTAACCATTTCAAAAACGAGATACCCTCTCAAAAACGATACTCGCCATTCAAAGCTGTACTAAAAGTGGCGCGTTTTTTTAGTGCGCGGTTGCGAGCTCTTTCCACCAGCGCCGAACCGATGAAAAACAAGACAAACAACACGCAGCAAGAATACCATCCAGGACCACGCGCGTTCGGCTGTCGGCGGGGCAGAAGATGGCGCTGCGCAGGCACCGCAGTGCGCACCCAGAACTGTCGCTGTGCGCACTTGCTGCGTGGGCTGGCAAGGAGTTTGAGCTTCAGAAACCTCCTTCTCATGCGGCCGTGCTCGCGATAATAAGGCACCCAGCGACCGAGGAAGACGCCCTCTCAAAGCCTGCTCTCAAGACCAATCAGCGCGTGAGCTGTCTGACTTTGGAAAAAGAGCTCGTTCGCTGGATCGAGCGCTGTGAGGAGATGAAGATGCCGGTTG
>JAADXK010000252.1:0-32252 GCA_023337805.1 Globisporangium barbulae
ACGTTCTCGATGATGTTCAAATCGAGACTCTCAGCCGGCCACTCCATAGTCGTAACGTTGAGGATCGAAAGAAACGCCTGTGTTGCTTTTGCCGTGTGGATACTGGCACCGTCTTGCTGGAAAATTGGGTCTATGAGTCCATGATCATCTTGAAGTTCTTGCAAAAACGGACAGAGATAATCGGACATCGTTTGCGTGTACTTGACGGCTGTTTACTTGCCTTCGAGAAATGCAATCTTGGTCTTGCCATTCAGGCATACACCAGCCCACACCATCACCGATCCACCGCCCGCCACGCACTTGAAGTACGTCTCGGGGTCCTTCCGGATGTCATGCCAGTAATACTGGCAGCCATCCGAGCCGTCCAGGTTGAATTTCTTCTCATCGGTAAACAGCACCCGCTCCCAGAACCCCACTCTGTTTAAATGTTTCTTCGCGAACGCCATGCGCCTGGTCTTGTGGTGCTTCTTGAGGCAAACTTGGACGCGCGCAACACACGGAGAACGGCCGTTCACTTCACAACATGATCAAGGGCCGCCGCAATGTTTCTCGACGACATTTGCTTGACACAGGCGAGCCGAAAGATGCGGCGGACCGTACGCTTCTTCAAAAGTGTGCGCCTGCCGACCTTCTTGGTGCATTTGGACCCGTCTTTTTTGCTGAGAAGGGTGCGCACGGCCTTTGCGTTCCGTCCCACGCTTGCGGCGATCTTCCTGTTGCTCTTACCTTCGCCGTGGAGCGCGAGAATGAAGACGATCTCCCTCTCAGTCAGCAGCTTGCCTCGCGGCATTGTTTTACTGTGCGTTGGGTTCTCGAATGACGCGAGAATGCGCAAAAATGAGCAGGCTACGCAATGCGCCCACTTATTGCCAAAATAGACCAGCAATTTTTTAATTACAAATTTTACCACGGTGCGTCTATAGTTTTGGATCAATCCAACCCCGATTTTGTGGTTTGTTAGTATTTGATGATATTTGACAAGCCAAACGTCAAGCCACGAGTTGCTTCTTCTAATTTAATCCGCCTGCCCCAATGTCATTTTCGGGAAGTCTTCGAAGAAGTCAAAACTAAAAAATTGTGACTGCGTCTATAGTTTTGGGTCGCACTGTAGTTTGAGACAGCCTTGTCTGCAATCGTCTTTGTCGTAAGGCGTCGTCAAAAAAGAAGCAAGCATGGAGCAGATCATGCAGATGCAGGACGACATCCACAAGCTCAAGAAGATGATGGACTCGGTCTTCGAGAAGATGTACGCTGTCTGTAGCATATGCGCAGACATACAGCTCCACTGCAGTGTAGTGGTGGTCACTGTCACGAACTCACAACTACAATCGCTTACGACAGAGAGAGCCACTCGCCCGACAGCGTGTACGATGCCGCGGACGCCTACGGTGGGTGCGCGAGCACATGCGTGGTCGTTCGGCTGCACTTGCTGCAGTGTTTGGTAGAGTTAATGTGTGATCGATGTGTGTGCATGTGTGCAGCTGACAAAGACCGCATTGTCGAGATGCTCAATCGCCTGAGCTCACGGGTACACCGGTGCTGTGGTCAAGCGAGCACGACGATATGTCCTTGTGCTTACTTATGTTGTTGTTGCGGTGCTTGTATTGTATTGTGTACGAAATGAATGAAGATGGCAGACGCGGACATGTCGAACCTCACGGCGACGCCCACTAAGGACGCGACGCCAGAAGACATCGCGGTTCGTCTTGCGTCATTCACATCTGCAGTTCGTTGTCTGTGTCGAGAGATCTCTTGTTCTGATGTGTTTTGCTGTCTGTCTGTGTGTCTTTCTATGACAGGAGCTTAAGCAAGCGATCAACAACACGGAGGCTGAGCGCCAGAGCATCTACCGCCGCGCCGGCGCGTCGCTCAAGGGCGTTCTTTAATGCACAGCGCTGTCCATGAAGAATCATCACACAAAACACACAAGCGTGCGGAAATCGGCACACAAATACACATGCGAGCAAGCACACAAACACAAGAGCAAGCAAGCAGCGCATAAGGCGAGCGAGGATTTGTGTGGTGACTACATATTACGAGCGTGACGGGAAGGAAAGGGAGGAAATCCATGCACAAAAACTATTATTTTCCTTTCAGGTGACGAGCGAAGCACAAGTGATCTCCTCTCTTTTTCTATGGCTCTCCTCTTGGCACTGTGCTCCCGACCTCGTTGATAAGCTCTAACCACCTGGCCTAGCGCCGCTCGAACTCGAAGTGGTGCGAGTTGGCCCAGATATCGTTCGTCAGCTCCTCGACTTCTTCGGCCGCGATCTGAGGTGCTACAGCAGCGGCTTTGCTGGCGGTGCTCGTACTGCTGCTGATAGAGGTAGTTATCGTGCTCGCGACAGTGACAGTCACAGGCGACGCGGCGACGCGCTCGTCCTTTATGGTCGACTCGACGACGCGCGCCTTCTTGGGCGAGCCTCGAGCGACCGCTGCGGCGGATAAGGACGAGGAAGAACTCGCATGTGACGGCGACTTGCGCTTCTGTGAGTTGCGCTTCTCAGCCTCGTCTTCCTCCTGGCTCAGCAGCATCGCCTTGCGCTCCTGCTCGGCGTAGTGCTCCTCGCGAAGCTCGCGCGCGATCTCGTCCCAGAGCCCCGAGGTCTTTAAATACGTCTCCAGCTCGGCGACGCTCTGGAAGTAGTCTTCATTCAGCACCGCGTCTTTCGCCTGCACACCCGGCTTGAAGTAGTCGTACTCGAAGCGCCCCGGACGGTAGCACCAGCCACGCTGCACGAGCTTCTTGACGATCTTGCCCATCGTGATTTTGAACTCGCTCAGGAACTCGTGCGAGAACGACAGCGTCGCCGCGAGCGCTTCCTTGCGCTGCTTGTCCTTCGCCGCCTTGGCCGCCGCCATGCGCTCGAGCGCCGCCTTCTCCTTGGCTTCACGGACCTTCTCTCGTGCTGCTCGCGCCTCCTGGGTCTTCTCTCGCGCTTCCTGGGCTTTCAGCTTGGCCGCCTGGGCTTTCTGCTTGGCTTCTACCTGCTGAAGAGTAGCAGCTTCGACCTTGGTAGTGACCTTCTCGTTCACTTGGCGCTGCTTCTTCAGCGTCTCAAGCGTCTTCTTGCGCTCCAGTTGCTTCTGCAGTCGCTTGCGCGCCTCAAGGCGCATTTGCTCGACCATCTCGTCGTGCTCGACACGCAGCTCGCTCTCAATCTTGTGCCACAGACCGCTGTCCTTGATGTACTCCTCAAAATCGGCCGTGGACTGGAAATAGTTCCCGTTGCGGATCGCGGTCTCGGGCGTGTAGTCGGGCGAGAAGTAGTCGTACTCGAACATACCTGGGCGATGGTACCAGCCGCGCGCCTGCAGCTCCTTGTACACGATCCCAAACGTGCACTTGAACTCGGGCGCGTTAAACACCAGCTGCAGCGGCTTTTCATCTACACGCACAATCGCCGCCGCGCCCTTCTTCAGCCCCTTGCGCTTGCTCGCAGAGCCCACCTTGGAGCCCTTCCCGGAGACCTTCTTGCCGTTCTTCGCAGGTGTCTTCGTCGCGGACTTTGGTGGCGTCGCCCTGGCGCTTCGGCCCTTGGACGTCGCAGTAGCTGGGCTGGAGGTGGAGGGCGGCGAAGCCTTGGTCGTCGAGGATGCAGCAGCAGCCACCGCAGCAACAGGTCGCTTCTTCTCCTTGCGCTTGAGTGCAGGCGACGGGGTCCTCGCTAGAGCAAGCGCCTTGGAGATCGGCGTCGATTGCGTTGTCTCCTTCTGCGCAAGCTCTTCCTGTTTCTCCTTTGCGGCAATGACTACGATGGCTTGCTTTGGGGAAAAGTCAATCACCTGGTGGCCGTCGACTGAGTCGCCGAGCTCCACCTGCACGCGCTCGAGCTCGAGACACTTGAGTACCGCGCGCTTCTTGGTCTGGAAGATCGTCTCGTTCGGTCGGAACTCCTCAAAGCGCGTCTCGGGCTTGACGAACCACGTCTCGGGGCCGCACTCCATCGTGTACCAGCCAAACTTCTTCTCGGCGACGCCCCACAGGATCTCCCAGAGCTTCGTGCTGCCATCGTCCTCATTGTCACCGCCGCCCTGCTTGGCGTCGTCCTTCATGTCCGCCGAGGTAGCGATGAACTTCCAGCACGCCTTGTCCTTCGAGTCAAAGACGTTGATGTTGGGGCGGAAGTTAAAGAACTGCGTCCCGGGCATCGCGCAGAAGAGCGTGTCTTTCCCCTGCGCGACCTGCCAGCCTTGGCGCTCAAGGATGTCCCACACCGAGCCAAGCACCCTGCTGAACTTGCCCAGCGGGGAGGCATCGCTCTCGTTGTCGCTCGCTGGCTGTGGCTCCGTGACCACAGCCGCAGGCTTCACTGGCGACGGCTTCTTTGGAGTCGCGCCGACGATGGCCGCACGTGGCGACGGCGCGGCCTTCGGACTGGCTGGCTGTGTGGCAACAGGCTCCTCCTCCTCATCCTCTTGTTCTTCATTATCGTCTTCTGGCTCCTCGACGCTCTCAGCAGTGACGTCTTGCGATTTTTCCTCTGCTTCACCTTCGTCGTCGTCTTCCATGGCGTCGTCATCCACGACCTGCGTGCACGCGTAGTCGTCGTCCATATCGACATCGCCATCGCCGTCTTCATTCTCGTCAATGTCTTCATTGTTGTCGTCGCCCGGCATCAGCTGCGTCTGCGCATCAAAGTCGCCGTTCTCGTGCTCTGCCTCGTCGGAGCTCGACTCGGTCTCCTCGTCCAGCACGATCGTCTCTGTCTTGACAGTCTTCTCCTCATGCTGCGTCTGCACCACGACGCTCTCAACGAGGCCGCTGACGGCCGCGCTGGCCTCCAGGAGCTCGTCGCTCGTGACCGCGAGGTCGTCGAGTCCGTCGCCGCTCAGTCGCATCTCAAAGTCTGTGGCGCTCTTCGCTTCTGCACGCACGCCCTCGAATGACACAGGGAGCAGCTCTACGTATTCACCACCACCACGATTCGCGATTGGCCGTCTTCACAGTCTGATGTGTTTCGCGATGATCCCTAATGGGGCAAAATTGAACTGGTAGTAAGTATATTTTAGAAATGGGGTATTCTTTTTATACTATTTTGGCGCGCTTGCACTTGATTCGCTGAAATTGCAGCAAATTGAACAGTGCCCAAATCAAAAGCTAGTTAGGGACATCTATCCAAAATAATCTTGATTTGGGTCACCACAGAGTGATGGTTCCTTCAAATTTGAAAATCTTTTGCGCGCGCATTTTCCGCGCGCGAACGCCCACCCCGCACTCCGCATTTCCCTTTCCGTCCGCAGACGACAGCTTCCGTAGGCAGGCAGGCAACCTACGCGGTACGCAACTGACAGTCCGCCACCACCACACCCAACGACAGCATCGGCAACAGGACAGGCAGAGGACATGGCGATCACGGAAGGCAAGCTGGCGTGGGTCAAGCTGCAAACCATGCAGGTCTTCTGGCCGGCGTGCGTCTATGAGAGCTACTCAGACGCCGTAGCGTACACGCACGACACGTCGTCGCTACGCGCACGCAAGCCCGTGCTCGACGCAGAGGACCGCGTCGTGTACTTCTTCGGCGTCGGTCCGCGCGCGTGCCATGTGCGCTCGACGTCCGGACCAGCGCCGACGCTGCAGCTCTGCGTCGCGCACGAAGATGACATCACGATAATGCCGCTCGCGACGCAAGAACGGACGATGGCCGACGAGTTCGCGAACATCTGCCGCGCGTTCCACGTCGTCGAAGAGAACATCATACGCGCGGAGAAGAACGTCTGCTTCCAGCGCGCATGTGAGGAAGCGCTGCGCTTCAAGTCGAGCGTCCACAACTACGATGATGTGAGTGCCCGGCTTTCTCTCGCGTTCCATTTTCACTGCGAGCGAATTGATGTTGCAGGCGCCTGACTTATGGATGTTCTGTGTATTGGCTGGTTGTTTTGTAGGCTTGTACGCTCTTTGTCGCCTTGATGATGGATGCAAAGAGAGAGAATCGACGCAGCAGCCCGCAATCGATGGTGTCCCAAGATGAAAACGTTAGTGTCAAGGCACAGAAGACCAGCTCCGCTTCATCGCCATCACGTGCAACACACAGCCGAGAGGCAGCATCAGGCACGCCAACGCGTCCGCCAATCTTCAGCCCTCCTCAGTCCAAGTTGACCAAGGCTCTGAACAGCTCGCCGTCTCCAAGCAAGCAGGTCCTTCCCGGACTGGAGCGCATCGTTGCACAGTGCTGGAAATTCATGCTCGATGAAGGATGGGAAACCATGACTCAAGCTGACGGTCGAGATCTGTACAAGATGCCAGGCATCAGCTTCTTCAACTTCCGTCCAAACGAGAACGTCTTTGACTCCCTCGTGAAGGCATGCAACAAGTACCTGCGCGACTGGACCCGAGAAGCACATGAAGACGAGAGTGAGCAATCCAGATTGATGGATTTCCTGTGGCCGATGGTCGAAAAGAGCGGCTGGGTCAAGATCTCCAGCTCCAACGAGACGTGGTACATGATGCCGAACACGGCCTTCAACGAGTGCGTCCCCAACGTGACAATCTTCCGATCCAAGGCGTTGGCTATCTCTAAATACCTGGAGGCCTCTGGAGTGCTTCAAGTTGAAGACACCCATCCTCAAGCCAAGGAAACCGACAGCAGCGTCTCGAGCTCCTCTTCAGAAGCTGCAAAGGTCGACAACCAAGAGATCGACGAGGACATGGAGGTTGATGAGTCCGAAGAAGACGACGAGAGCGCAAGTGAAGACAGCTCGTCGGAAGTGGAAGATGAGAGCGTTGAAGAAAACAACGACGAGCGCTTGGACGAAAGTGAAGAAGAAGAAGTTGTTGTTGTCCAAGCCAAGACCAAGTCGAGGTCCAAGAACGCACCGTCAAGGACCAAGCGCACGAAGTCGGTGCAAGCAGTGAAACCGAAAGCTGCTCCAAAGGCACCAACAGTGGTTCCTCAAAGGGAGCTGCCATCTCCAACACCAGCAAAGAAACTGAAGTTTAGCAAGCCAAGAGCCACGATCCCCCCTTTTAAGGTCACGTTTGGCAAGATTGAAAGCGAACTCCGAGAGCGCGGCTGGTACTGGAAGCCGAGCAGTGGAGATTGGAGATACTTCAAGCCAAGCTGCCGGTTGCAAGAGGTGTCGGCGCTGAAACCGAACGTCGACTACTTCGACAGTCGCTCGACTCTGGAAGACTACCTCGACTTGTCTGGCTTATACGACGAAATCCGCATGAAACTTCGTCGTGAGCATGAAGCGAGGTATGCTCAGAGCAGTGATTCTGAAGATGACGACGAAGAAGTCTCTGAAGATGACGAAGAAGAAGTTTTGCCAAAACAGAAACAAGTGAGCAAACCCAACTCTGTACCTGCGCCCCCTCTGACCCTTGTATCCCAGCGCCCTTCATCCAACAACGACGACGAAGCTAGCAAGGAGAACCGCAGTGCCAATGTCATGCCGGGTAGAAGAAGAAAGATGCAGCCACCTGTTGCTGCGACAAGTTTTTCAAGTTCGCGAAGGGGGCACTCCTTGATGAGTTTGAATGCCACGCAAGCGAAGTTTGGAGATATCTGGGCAGCGTTGGTCAAGCAAGGCTGGCATCTCAAGAGTGGGAAGTTCGAATACGATTACTTCAAACCACACTGTCAAGACGCAAACGAAGGAGTTCCGAACGTCGACTACTTTCCGTCCAAAGACATGCTGGTCATGTATCTGCAGTCGAGTGGTATCTGGGAGAAGACTGCGAAGAAACTTGCGAGAGACGATGCGATCGATTTGACTTCGAGCGACGACGATGACAAGGAGCCCGAACCAGTCAGCAAACACGTTTCCAAGCGACAAGCTCTCTTCAAGCGAAAGAGCAACGTGATCGATTGCGACTCAGACGAAGCTGTGGATGAGAGAACCCCTACCGGCAAGTCGGCCAAGAAGAAGAAGGTTGCTGGGACGTTCAGCACTCCAACGGAGCAAAAGCGATCAGCGAGTGACATTGTTGACGACGGCCACGAATCGGACATGGGTGACAAGATCTCGCCAGACACAGGAGTTCAGAAAGCAGCTGTTCAAGACAATTCGACGAGCTCGAGCCTGCCGCGCAATCTGGCGAACTGTTTCACTCCGTCACCGGGAACCTTGAAGAAAAGCAAGTCGAGCTCGATGACTTCCGAGCAAAACGGCCCGCTTAAGCTCTTCACGGATGCAATCCAGAATCTCACGTTGGGATACTCCTCGTCAAAGTTCAAGTACCGCGACGATGAGTCTCGACGCATTCACGACTTCTTCCAGACCTGCTTCACCGAGCAACACGGATCGAGCATGTACATCTCAGGCGCCCCTGGTTGCGGAAAGTCGGCTCTTCTCAAGGCTTCCGAAAACCGCATCACCCAGATGTATCAAGTACGTTCCATTCTCTTGCTGGCCCTTCTCGTAGTATCTCGAGAACTTATCGTATTTTGTTTGTGTTTCTGCGTCTAGGAGGCAAACGGGACGCAAGACACGAAGCTTCTTGTCCGTTCTCTCGTCAACGCCATTGCGCTGAACGATTCGGGCAAGCTGTACTGTCAGCTCGCAGAGCTACTGACGAACAAGACGCATCTGGATGGTGACAGCGCGTTCGAAGCGATTGAGAAGGCAACAAACACCAAGAACAAGCGCTCCAAAACGATGTAAGTGGATACTGCTTTACCAAACCAATCAGTTGAAACTCATCAACTGACTCGTTCAATTGTGCTATAGGATTCTGATTCTGGACGAGATCGATACTCTGCTGAAGAAGAACGGCGTTGAAAGCGATCTGTGCCGACTGTTCGAGTTGGCGCATCGTCCTTCGCACTCGTTCATCCTCATCGGTATCGCAAATCAGGTCGATTTCACCGAGCGACATCTGCCACTACTTCAGCAGCAACTGCCAGACTGCAAGCCTCAAGTGGTGATTTTCAAGCCGTACGTTCACCAGACCATCGAGTTGATCCTGATCGACCGACTCGGAGGTAAGGAGAGTGCACTGAAAATGCTGAATGCTCATGGCATCTCGTTCCTGGCAAGAAAAATCGCTTCGACGACCGGAGACATCCGCATGGCACTCGATATTTGTCGCCGAGTACTCCAGCATCGACTGGACGCGGCCAATGAAGCAGGTGACGATGGGATGGCTCTTTTGCTGACTCCGGTGCCACTGACGGACATGCTGCGGTTGGTGAAGGCTTCTCTGGAATCCAAGAGTTCTCAGATGATCCAGTCGCTTCCGCGGAATCTGCAGATGATCCTGTTTGCGTCGACGCGGTTGGTCGCATCGTTTGCGAAAGACTCCGGCAGCAG
Source organism: Globisporangium barbulae (assembly GCA_023337805.1). Lineage (NCBI taxonomy): Eukaryota > Oomycota > Peronosporomycetes > Pythiales > Pythiaceae > Globisporangium > Globisporangium barbulae. The sequence continues at coordinate 9,256 of JAADXK010000252.1, forward strand.
CACAGGTACTCTGTTTGCTGTTGATGAACTGTATGCCTGCTACTGTGAAGCGAGTCAAGAAGCTGGTGTTTACAAGCCGCTGGCGTTCCGAGAATTCAAGAACGCGTTGGACACGCTCAGCTCCGAAGGTCTGCTCGGCGTCCCCGAGCTGAAGAAGCAACTCGTCAAGCTGTTGTACACTCCAAGTGAGCTGCTGCAAAGCTTCCGCAACGACGCGTATTTCGCCCGACTGGTTTAGAGCGAACGGAAAGCAGGAGAAGAAGATATCCAGTACCATCCAAACATTTATTAGGGAAGCCGTCATCACGCGAGTATGAAATGAAGCAGGTGCCGCCGTTATCATCCAATGATGTATCATGCAGTTTTGTTTTCACTTGTGTTGGCTGCGTGCCTGCTGCCTTCACCAGATGCAAAGACACCAATTTGCTCAAAAGAACTCGCTGCGAGTACGCGAGTTCAAGTGTGGTCTGATTGTGGTTGAGCGTGTCTCAAAGCTCTGATGCGGGGCAAGATTACAACAATGCCATCGCTGCACTCATGAACATCTCAATTTTATAACTAGCAGAAACCGCACACTCTCTTAGCGTTTGGCCGGCGTTCTAGTTGGCAAAGCTCCAACATCGACTCCAACTCCAGCGCCAGCATTTACACCAGTTCCAGCGCTGATGCCAGCGTTTGCATTGATGCCAGCTCCGGTAGACACATCTCCACCCGCTTTCACTCCAGCTCCAGCTTGCAAGTTCACGCCCGCAGAAATGCCAGCTCCGGCGTTCAAGCCGGCTCCGACACCAGCTCCAGCGTCGAGTCCGACGCCTGTGTTGATACCGATACCCGCACTAATACCGGCACCGGCCCTTACTCCAGCACCAGCTTGTAGGCCCGCATTCGCCGAGACGCCGACGCTCAGACCTGCACCACCACTGACTTTGAGGCCAACACCAGCCTTTTCGCCAGGCTTGATCGCGACGCTACCGTCGATGTTGAAGCCAGCGTTTGCCTTGAGGCCGAGTTTCAGACCCGCTTTCTTCCTTTTCTTCTTCTTGGGCTGCTTGCCAGTAGTTATGCCAGGTTACGGCGCTTCAATCGAAGGGTTGGCGGCTTGCTCGGGTTGGTTGGCTGAAGAGATCGCTGCGTCGTTTGGTGAAGTGAGGATCGCAGCAGGACGACTGGGCTCAGTTGTGTCGGATTCTGGCAACTCGCTTTCCTTAGGTGCTAGAATTGGACTGTCCGGAGCAAGAGGTGCTTCGGTCTGTGCCTCGGTTGGAGCTGGCGTCAGAGCGGAAGGCTTGTTCGCGAACGCAGGAGCATCAGCCGTCGTCATGGTTGGGCTCGGCGAGCTCGAGCTGTCGCTATGCGCTCTGGTAAGCGATGAGCTGGTCGGAGTAGCAAAAGTAGAGGGCTCAGTTGGCGCCTCGCTTGGAGTGATGGTGAGAGTCTCGCTTGGGACTGCAATCGAGACAACCTGGGCTAGATCTCCATGCACCACATTCGCATTGGGATCCGATTCGGCCGCAGGCGGCAAAGTGTCAACCACAGCATCCTGAGTGTCCGAAATCTGAGAGAACGGAGCTGGTGCACTGTAGAAAGCGTGCGTGGATTGGATAGCAGACAACAAGAAGAGCGCAACAGTGATGACACAAGACGGAGGGGCTTTTGACTGGATAGCATTTTTGACGAGAAGTATTGGGGACTTGGGATTGACGAACGTTGTAGCGAGACGCGAAGTGCATGGGAGGTGCTGGGGTCTCACTCGTCAGAGGGAGTAGAGATTGGAGAATGAGAGGCGCTGCAGTACTTTTCGGGAAACAGGGCGCAGTGCATTCGGCAGAGCGAGCCGCGCAGCAGTTTTGGTGCACCCTTTGCCGCAAAATCAGCGCTACACGACAGATAGATGGAATCATCGAACAGACACTGACAACTGACTCCATGGCCCAAAGCCATTCCGACGAATCTTTTGGGCTCTAATTGTCTGTGGGAGAAAGTGAGGAGTTTCATGCAGCCTGGTGTTGTTGAGGCTCAATGGGGGAGAATGAGTGCATTCGTCTGCTTGACGTGATCATCTGATCTGGTCAACATCTTGACTTTCGTGCCTTTCATGAATGGGGATAGCTGATTTGTGGCATGCGCAAAGATGACTCGTACAGCTGTTAGGAGCGTGTTAACAGCAAAGTAGCAGAGCGCTAGTCTCCTGAGTTATCGCCCAACACATGCTGTATCCTAGACGATGGTTCGTGGCTGAATGGAGCAAATGACCTCAACCTACCAAACAGAATCCATCCTAACATTGTGACCTTTTGAGATCACTTCAAGATCCATTAGCCAGGAAAGAAATGTCCGACTCGCCGCGAGAGTTTGCTATGCTGGCGGTCGCCGACGCAGAGCCAGCTCACAAGTCAGCAGCAGCTAGTTCAGCCAATGACCACAACGACCACGGCACACTCAAGTGCGCCGACAGTGCCGAATTGACCAAGTCCCTCGCCGCAGCAGGTCGCAACAGCACACCAGCCGTCTCTCTGAGTTCAGCAACAACAGTACCTTCGCTGCTGCAAAAGTATCTGAGTCTCAATGTTGCATACCAGAATGAGGCTACGTCGACTCGTCCCCTGCTCTTGCAAATGGCCAACTACTGCGTCTCCCCTAAGACCATCGCATGTCTCGCTGAGTTCGTCGCTCAGCTCAACACGAGCCTAGTTCGCCTAAGGTAAGTGCTCGCTGAGTCGCAATGCAAGCTCAAGGCACTAGGCTAATCGGGTTGTATATGTGCTTGGGTCGCCTAGCTTGTCCAAAAACGCGATCGCACCAGGCGGACTGAAGATGCTCGGCAAGGCGCTCGTGACGAACAACACGCTGCAGTTCCTCGAGCTTGATGCGTGTGAACTCATCGGAAACCCTCTTCGACCACAACTGGACGGACTACTGGCGCTCTCGAAGGGGGTCCAGAGCGCGCGCTCGAGTCTTCGCTACCTCAAGTATGGTCAACTGACATTCTTTGCTGTGAACTCTGGACTCTTCTTGCATTTTGATACTAATTACGTATACTTGATACCTTAGTGTCGCGAACAACGACTTGCAGCCTGAAGGCTGCCGCATCATCCTGAGCGCGCTTTCATTCCACCCGACGCTCACGGCGCTCGACATCTCGAGCAACATGCTGAGCCTCTTCAGTAACCGACAGGGCTACTTCGCGCTCTCGTACCTGCTCCAGTACGCCCCAGGGCTCTGTTGGCTGCGCATTTCCGACAATCCGCTGCCAAAGCAGGCGTTGCCGGTACTAAGAGAGGCTCTCAAGGCCAATGAGTCGCTCACGTGTCTCTACGCAGAGAACTGTGGTGTGCGCAAGCATCAACTGGTGTGTGTTGAAGCAGTACCAGTAGCGTCAGTATCAACTCGCAGTGATACTAAAGTATCCGACCAGCGGCTTTGGTACTTTTGAAATAGTATTTGCCTTTTAGTATCAATACAGCGACTTTGGTACTTTTGATACTTTTGACACTGAGGTATCAAAAGTAGTCTTGGCACCCGGTTTTCCATCGTGTCAGTCCTCTTTGTATGAAGAGTCACGCCCGATGAGGCGTCGAGCGAGTTGACACACGGCCTTAGACATCCACCATCAAAGTGACAAGCGCCAGACAGACAGAGCGCAGCAGATACGACACACGAAGAGATGCGCGAGCACGAGCAGTTTGGACGCGCACCGAACCTGCGTCCGCGCACGGCCGGCGCCACGAGGAGTGGTGCTCAGGCAGCTCGAGCGCCCTCTGCGCCGCAGACCCCGCCGGAAGAGCTGGCGCGCATCGTGAACGAGTTCGACCAAGAATCGACGCTCAAGGTACTGTCTCTGGCGACTGTACACTAGAATCGATGTTTATGGGATTGCTCACGTGGTCTTGCTACTGGTAGCTAAGCGAACGACTGCGCACGCCTCGTCCGGGGACGGCCACGCCAAGACAGCCCAGCCAGAGCCAGGTACGTGCTGCCATGCATTTTGGTATCAAGCGTGTTGGGCAACTATTTCATGACTGCTTGCATGTGCAGATACCGCTGGGACCCCAGATCGCTACGCCACCAGTCGCGTTTGTGCCAGTGAAGCCGGCGTCACTGCGACCAAAGTCAGCTTCTGCGGGAGCGAGGCACTCGAACACGAGCCAGCACCGCATGGAACTCATCCAAGCTGCGCTCAGCAAACATAACAGCAATAACAATAACGGCAATAGCCACAGCGAGAGTCACAATGCGAACGCCCTGTCGGAAGAAAGCAATCAACGATCATCTTCAAGACCAGCAGCAGCGAACAAGTCGGATTCTGGACACGGCATCACGACGACAGCACACCACCAACAACCGCAAACGAAACAGGATGACGCGAGACGAGCCACGGAGACGACACCACGCGCGCCGCTCGCAAAGATGCCGACGTCGCTGCTGCGTCCAGGCTCGCGTCTCGGCAAGCGCCCGCTCTCAGCCGTCCCAGTCTCGATCTTCAACGACCACAACGCATCCAGCCCCGCCACCAGTACAAATAGCATTACCAGGATCAGCAGTAGACCGGAGCAGAAGGTTCGAGTGGATCCACCCAAGCCGGCCAACACCGTTTCTACTGTTGCTGCCATGCGATCATCGACCACAGGCTTGAAGAGACCGTATTCAGCTGCGCCATTCTGCCTGAGCCAGCCTGCAAGCAGCCACTCGACACCACCTCAAGCGACTTCTCTGAGAGAAGCAAAAGAGGAGCGCACCGTTAAAAAGCGCGAACCAGAAGCGGCAGCCGAGCCACAGGACCAGCGAGGTACGTTAACGAACAACACGGAGCTTCATTGCTTCCATAGGCTGAAGGTCCCACATCCTTGCTTCGAACCAGGTTCCTCGCAACTGCGACCGGCAAATGTGGCAATCACGTCGTCCTACCACCGCAGCACGTTCATTTACGCGGTGCCACTGCACTGCCTCGAGTCTGGACGGCAGTACAACCCGTACAATATCGTCACGCTCTCGCATGTACGTCCATTGGCTCTCTCTTATGTTGTTGCACAGAGGCTGAACCTCTCTATATGCCGGCCTGTAGGACGCGCTCTTTGGCGACAGCCTGCAGCAGCACGAGGCCAAGTGCGACTACTACACGATCAGCGGCGCCGGCTTCACGTTCCACCTCAAAGACGACGGCTTCCGCGCCGCCTTCCTCTCGACGGACGATTGGGAGCGCCAGCGCATGCAGTTTGAGCGCATCGCGCGTCTGCCAGTCTTCCAGCTGTAAGGCCGTTCATGGCACATAGCTGAACGTGTAGCCTAGCTTGGCTCTAAACCGATTTGATATTTATCTCTGTGCCTAGGTTCCGCTACCGCAAGGTGTTTCTCGGCTGGAAGAAGTGGATCCGGGGTGAAAAAATTGAGACTGCGCGCGTGAACTTGCTTTCAGAGCTCTACTTTTCGCATCCGACGCTCGTCGAGGGTATGCAACAGGTGCAAACAGAGCTACTCAAGCTTGAAAGGATCCAGCTCGTGTGCGACTTTGAAGGCGCTACGCTCACGCTCGCTGAGTTTGTCGACAAGAACGTACGTCAGAGCATCGCTGGATCCCATTCTCCAGCTGTGTGTGATGCTAACTCTGTAGTTGTTGACCCCAGGCGTCCTTCCTAGACCAGCGCGTGGCGGAGATCTGTGCCATCAACGCCAGCATCCAGGAGATCCTGCTGACCGTCTGCCATAGCTACCTCACGAACATCGAGTCGGTCTACGGCGGCTTCCCCGGCCACGAGTTTGCGCTCTCGACCCGGAAAAGCAGCAACTACCATCTCTTCGACAGCTACGTGGAGAGAGAACTTGCACTCGCGACCGCCGACGCGCAGTTCACGCGCCATGAGCACTTCCAGATGTCTTCTGATATCAAATCAGCGTCAGCTAGGCTGTCGCCGTCCAAAGCTGCACGGCTGCGCACGACGCGCATGAAGCAGCTCAAGCGCTCACTGCTGCGCAAACAGCAGCGCCCGGCAAACGCGCTGGACGAGATCCGCTGGACCATGGCGGCCATTCGGCGACGCAAGTGCGAGCACCTGACCAAGTTCGTCTACCTCGTCGACTTTATGCAGATGGACGTCTACTTTGCCATGGTGCTGCGCAGTGTCGCCGTGGTGCGCGACCATTTGCTAAGAGGTGCGAATGCAATGTACATCCGAAAGCTCACGGAGCACCAAGACTTTGTTCTGGCCTTCCACAGGACGCTTGACGTGCCTAGGAACAATGTTCAGGACACCGCAGCTCAGCTTGACGGCAGCAACAAGCCCTCAGTGAATAGCTCTAGAATGATCCCAACGGACAAGCAGCGTGTACTGAGTCTGTCCAAGCAACAGACCAAGCGATTCCTGCGCGTGGCGCTCGATGGCAAGTTCCACATGCAGCACAGCCATATGACGCTTGAAGAGGCCAAGTCAGCAGCAGTCTGGATGGAGAGCAAGTTCGAATCGCTCTTCCTTCAGGCGCTCTTGCAGCGAACCGAACAGCAGCAGCTTGGCGACACGTTCACGCTCGACGATTTGCTGACAGTAGTCGAGTTTGACGTGGCGCAGAAGCTGGTGCTCCCTCCGTTCTATGGTTCAGAGCACAGCATCTTTCTCAGGACTGGAGCTGGTTCTGGTGATCAAGTGGCAACACAAGGCGAGTCTTTAGTAGCCACAGAGCTAGAGCAAGAAGCAGAAGAAGATGGTGTTTGCAGCATTGCGATCCTAGCGCCGATGCCGCTCTTTCAAGTAGAGCTGGAGCTCATCCATGTCACCGAGGACCACGAGTTCCAGTTCAAGATCAAGATCCAGCCTGATCTAGACGATATACTGTTTGTGGTCCGCAATATTCTCAACAACTTTGTTGAAATCTTTGACGGTATCCCGCCGCTCATGGCACATCCAGATCTCTTCTCGATTCTCAAGTTCTCCAACGACATTCGCTCGTCAGTGCTCGAGATGACGGGCAACGAAGGCTCGAGCAACATCAACAGCAATGGTGCGCTTATACAACAGCCGAATGGCGACGGTGACGATGGTGATGAAGACGAGCGCCGACCGCAGAACACGGCCGAACGGCTCACGGGGCGCGTCAATGACAGCACTGACTACTCTCTGCTCCGCATCCACATCGACGAGCTGCTGATGAATTCACTCGAGGCCGCGGATCGGTTTGTCGACTGCTATGCTACCATGGTGGCACAGCACACGGAAAACCAACTGATCGACTTTGACGGCATTGCGACAAAGTTCTGTGGAAACGAGTACTCACTAGCAAAGATGTCCAAGGATGTGACGAACCTGAACAACCAAGTTCGTGATATCCAGGCGCTGAGCATCTCACAGAATGTCAAGTTTCTCCATTTCAACGTCCAAGAGCTCCAGAAGTCGCTGCTGCCTTCCCCGCTGCGCTGTCTCAAGAAGCTCAAGGAGCTGTTTCCAAGTCTCGCGCATGAGAAATGCGACCAGTTTCTGGATTTCGCGCGCTCGGCGTGCACTCGCATCCAAAAGCCGATGGTTGCGAGTCTGGAGGCGTTTGCAAACTACCTCTTGCACCTCAAGGTAGGTTGCTGAGCCATCTGGGACTCTATTGAGAATATGTTGATATTTAACCGTGTTTCTGTTTGTATCCTAGGATGTCTATGATGAAGTACAGGAGAAGGAGTTTGACCTGAGCGCCCTTACCGCGCTTTTTCGCACCTTGGACTCGCTCGAGTTCGACATCCCACCGTCGACTTTGGAGCTGTTTAATCTGTGCGAGCCCGAGTTCTTGGCGCTCAAGACACAGGTCTTAGATTCCACGGGACGGCGAGAGACCGACATCACCGAGTACTCGGTGCTGCTGAACGAGACCATGAAGCAGCTGGACGATGAAATCAACGGACTAAAGGCAAAGGCTAGCGATCACGCTGTGAACGAGATGGCGAGTCCCTGTCACGACGCCAAGAAGGTCGCCACGGAGCTTGAAGCTGAGTCGATCAGGCTTGCAACGCTTTCGAGCCAGCTCGTTTGGGTGCAGAACGTCTTTGCCGAGTCGCCCAACAACTCACGACAGTCCACGAACGAATTTGCGGAGCTGAAAACGATCTCCAGTGAGCTCAGACTTAAGAGCGAACTGTGGGACGCAGTCTGCAAGGCCGAGGACTACCTTATTGCGCGCTCAAGCACGACGCTACGCGACATTGACGTGGGCGAAATGAAGACCCTCGTGGCTCACATGGACGAAGTCTTCAGGCGTCTGCAGCAGAGCTCGTTTCGAATAGCGGCTCTGAAGCGCCTCGAGGACTCGAAGAACGTGATCGAGGGCCTCACGCCAGTGATCAGGGACCTGCGTAATGAAAGCATGGAGGAGCGCCACTGGACCAAGCTTGAGCACAAGTTGCAGTGTTCGTTCACGATCCTCGTCGCTGCAACCTCAGATGAAGCAAGCCAAGATGGTGATCATAGTAGTGTCTCGATGAGAGAGGTCAAGTACCTGGACCTCCCACTGCGCCATCTGCTCGAGATCCAGGTCGTGACACGTTCGAGCGCGACCCGCCAGGTGTCAGAAGAAGCCACCGCCGAGGCCGCGATCTCCAAGAGCTTTGAGAGCGTGTTGCACACGTGGGAGGTAAAGGAGATCCCGACGTTCGCCAAGAAAGACCGCGAGGGACGCGAGGCGTACTGCCTGGGCGACTGCGAAGAGCTCCTAGCATTGCTCGAAGAGAGCGAAGTGCTACTGCGCGTCATGGACTTCTCGTCCTACGCTCGTACAATCCAGACGCAGCTCACACGGTTGCTGAGCGACCTGGCGCACGCGAAAGAAGCGCTTGAATTGCTCCAGGTGTGTCAACAGAAGTGGGAGTACGTGCAGCGACTGACCTCTGCGGATTTTATGCGCTCGTTTCCAGAGCAGGCTAAGCTCTTGCAGCAACATGATGGCGCGTGGCGTGGTCTAATGGAGGCACTCGCGAAGAAACCACCGTGTGTGCCATTTGGGGTTAGCGCTGACACGCGCCACACGCTGCAGGTGGTCATCGAGGGCTTCGAGATGGTGATCAAGAGCCTCGCGGACCACTTGGAGGTATTTTGTGATGTATTGGTCAATGGTGGACCGCTGTATCTTCTGTATCATGACCGCTTTGTATTACTGTGAACAGGTCAAGCGGCAGGTCTTTCCGGCGTTCTTCCGTTTGTCCAACTACGAGCTCTCGATTTTGCTCTCGCGCTCAAGGGACGCGAGCAACATCCAGCAGTTCTTGTACCTGTGCTTTGAGAACGTCGGACACATTGTGTTTGGCACGCGGGACGCCTTTCAGGATATCCTCAGCGTACGTGTCTACCTTGAACAACCCATCAGGGTATTGGTACTCTGTCGTGACTGATACAAGCTTATCGGTCATGTTGTCGCTGTTGATTCAGGTCACGTCTCGAGCATTCCCGAAGGCTGAAGTCGTGCACATGGGGAAGAACCTGAAAGCTCGCGGCTCTCCTGAGCAGTGGCTCGCGTCCGTTGACAAGCGATTGGCGGAGCAGCTCAGGCGGAAGACCAACGACGTTGTCGGAATTCTCGCATACCTGTCGTCAATGGACTTACGAGCTGAGAGTCTTGATGAACTGCGCGAGATCGACTCGACACCGATCCAGGTAGCCAGTTTAGTATATTCTAAACGATGAGGGTTGTTGCTCTGTGGCACGAATCTCACAAGGCGCTTTCCCTGTTCTAGAGCATCCTGCTAGCCGATCGCATCCACAATTGTGAGCTGATCGAGAACCGGCTGAGCGGCGTTGAGATTGTCTCCCACGAAGAGCTGCGTCAAGAGCTCACTCGGTACCACCGACTCGCTCTGAAGTGGCTCTTCCGCTCAAGCAGTGAAGAAGGTTGTCTCGTGGGGCTGTCACCTCGCGACTTGGTGTTACAATCCGCTTTGATCTTGCAGAATCTGCATTATCGCGACGCCCTCACGAGCCATTTCGCGTGCAAATGCAACAACAAGAACAACACAAGTGTCAGTCGCGGGAAGCTCTATGGAATCAGTTGGGAGTTGCTGCTCAAGTACCGCCTCGACGACTCCACGACTGTCGGGTACGAGTACCACGTTGAGGTGAATGGATTGAAAGTGCCCTACGGCTTCCACTACGTCAGTCCAGCTAGGGACAGTGGGATCATTACACCAGGCTCCATGCGCTCTCTGTTCTCGCTCTTTGCGTGTATCCGCAATGCCCAAGGAGCCATGTTCATGGGGCCGCCAGCCAGTGGGAAGGAAACTTTGGCGCTCCAAGTGAGTCGGATCCTCGGTCGGCAGTTCTTTGCGACTACCACGGATGCGCCAACTATGACCACTCACGTGCTAAGGCTGTTAAGAGGAGCACTGCATGCTGGGGGTACGTTCTATCTCAGCGTTCCAGACTTGACATTGAGTGCAATTGAGGTCGTGAGAGTCGTCGCGACCATCTTGGGAAGCATTGAGGTATGGTCTATAATCTTTACTGTGTCTATTGCCGCCATACTTGTACACACTGACGCCTGGTGTGTTGATATTGTAGCACGCTGTCTTGACCAAGCTTCCAATCTGCGGACTGCAGAGAGAACCAATCGCGTTCATCCCTGGGTCAGCGTTTATTCTGAGTCGAAGGCAGAGTGCCTTTGGTGGCTTCACTGCTGATCATAAAGTGCGTGCGATGAGTGAACAGTTGAGCCAGTTTCAGCTACTCGGGTGCGACTTCGGCTACATTATCGAAGCGCTCCTGCTCAGCAACGGCTTTCAATCGCCTCGCTTCGTCTCGAGAAAGCTACTTACGGTGTGGCACCACGTGCGATCATTGTCGTCGTTCAAGAAAATCAGTAGCCACCAACAATGTGCCAGCAGTCACGAGGAGATCTTTTCTTTCCGAGCGCTGAAGGCGATCGTTGCATCAGTTGCGATCAAAGTCTCCCAGAGCAAGGAGGAGTTCGAGAAGCTCAACCTCCAGCTGTTCCTGCTGCGCGAGGGGATCCTGCTGTACTTTGCAGGCAGCACTTCTCTGTCAAAGCAACAACAAAGTGGAAAACTGGTGCCCATTCTCGACGAGGTTTTCCAGAACCGCGACGATGAGAAGGAGTGGTTTGTGAAGCAGTGGAAGCACAGCGAGGCTTCTGAACTGCTCATTCACTCTGGTGAAGCTGCTTTGAGATCTCACATCGAAGCTGCAGCAAAAGAGTTGCTACTGGTGCCTCGTCAGGCACTTTTGGACCAAGTCCGACTGCTAGCATGCGGTTTGGTCTCAGCGACTGGCGTGATCTTGGCAGGACCAAGTGGCTCAGGGAAGACAACAGCGTACCAAGTCTTAGCAAGAACCCTCGATTTATATAAGCGCCATTTGGACCAGGATTCAGTAGCACCCGCAACCGTTGCTGAGCCAACAGGAAAAGCTCCAAACGCAAATGCACCACCGGCCAGCAGTGTTACCAGCAGCAGTGACTTCATACCTGAGCAGAGCATTGATCCCTTTGTGGACGTCCGAGTGGTTCTCCCGATGGCACTGACGCTCACCCAGCTCTACGGAAGCACAGCTCTGGACAAGAAAGGCCGTACAAGATCAGTGTTGGGTCAGTTGATCCGCCTTGCGCAGGAAAAGTTTGCTCTCGTTCGGTCAAATGACAGCTCGCTGTGGGGGTGTAGCGGACCACAAGAGAGCGCTTCGGTGATGCCTAAAGGGCTGTCGCCTCTGATGGCGATGCAGGCGCTGCTCTGGGTTGTCTTTGACGGATCCATGGAGCCCATGTGGCTTGAGTACCTCAGCTGCGTGATGGTGAGGAAACCTCCGTTTGCGATACTGGAGAGCGCTGTGATATCGTTTGAGGACGGCGAGTGTATGACCGTGCCTCCGAACCTCCATTTCGTGTTTGAGACACTGTCGATACAGCACTGTTCTCCGAGTATCCTGCATCTCAACGCCGTAATTTGCTGCGATGGCTCTACGTCAGCTGGTCTGGTGGTTGCTGAGTCCATCCACGAAGCCTACATCCGCCGATACTTGCTGATTCAGCGCGAAGTCTGGAGCGAGAATGCCTCGCAGCAGACATCGGTTTCAGCTTCTCAGTTCGACAAGACCGCTCTCGCACTGCAAGCGTACGACATTGTCGAGAAGTATCTCCTTGGAACAGAGCTCTTGAGCACTATTGTCTCCGTTATCGAAGAGTACGGAAGCACGGTGAAGCTCAGTTTTCTGCAGCGAGTCATCAACCTACTCTCACTATTGCAGGTGCTGCTGTATTCGATCGTCACGCATCAGGACTCCGAGACGTCATTAGCACCAACGCTAAGTCCAAGTGAGACAAGCGCCACTCCAGCTGCGAAAGCCCTCGAAGACCAGCGGCAAAAAGTCAAAGCTCGACTCGAAACGCGTGTCGAGATGGCGTGTGTCTATGCTCTGATGTGGGGCTTCGCTGGCTGTACTTCGGACAACCTGCCCCTCCAGTTGCTGATTCAAGGACTCCTGAAAACCAATTTCGAGAGAATTGCCGATACGTGGCTTGGCTGCGGCGATAGAGATTGCAACTTGTTTGAGACGCTCATTGACATCCCAGGCGTGCGCTTCGTGAGCGTGCACAGCGCCTTTGGGTCGCCATCCAGCAGTATCAGCACCTCTCGACCACTAACCAACACGCTGAGCGCCAGTGGTGCTATCACAGGACAAGGAACACTATCAAGCTCGACTCTCTTTGTATCAACGCCCACGAGTCTACTAGTTCATGCGATCATGAAAGACGCACTACGAGCCAGACGTGGTGTCGTGCTCATTGGGAATGAGAACTCCAGACGCACCAAACTGCTGCGCAACTTTCTTCACCAGGTGGAGTTCGTGAACGCCATTCTCAAGTTCGATCAGCGTGTGGACAACAACGCCAGCGATAGGTCAACAGCCAAGAAGTCTGGAGCTGGTGTCCACAACAGCACCAGCATGAGCGCGCTCTCAAGACAAGGTAGCGACAACGCAAATCTTGGTGGTGGTGGTAACAGTGACCACGAAGCCGCGAAGACGCTCGAGTCAGTCGAGAAGATCCGCTTCCACCAGATCTCGCTCGTGACTGCGCTCGCCGCCAAGTTTCGACGGCTGCACCATGGGGCTATGACTTCCAGCAGTCCCAGTCGTTCCAGCAATTCCACACCAGGCTCAGCAACGACGTCTTCACCACCGGTGACCCCGGAGACACCAGTCGCGAGCGTGGCCAAGTGGATGATCGAGCCAGGTTTCCCAAATCCCACCGGAAGCGCCGAGATGACTGCAAAATTTGACAATGGCGACTTTGTCCCGTTCTTCTTCACGATGAACCAGCACACGAGCGGCGTGTCTGAGATCGCGCAGTGCATGGAGCGCATGCTGCAGCGCGAGCGGACGGGGGTCTATGAGCCTCCGCCGGGGAAGATCGCGATCCTGATCATCGACGACCTGCACCTGCCCGTCGCCGAGTCCAGCGATAGCCAAAGCCCCCACACAGAGCACGTCTCATGTCACGCGTACCTGCGTTCAACTTATGAGCACTCGAGAGTGCATGTCGGGGACGACGGCGCTTGTATTCGAATCGAGAACCTGCTCATGGTCGCGTCCATTGCTGCCAATCCTCACCAAGTCCAGAGCACCAACAGCAAGAGTGACTCGCTCGTCAAGCTCGTGAGCCAGTTTTTTCCCGTGCTGGCACCGACGTGCACTCCATCGGAGATCCACCACATCTACATGACGCTCACTCTTGCGCAGTGGGATCGCCCGGGTGTGCTGCTTGAGCGCCTACCGCAGACCGTGCGCCACGCGTTGCCGCTCGTTGTTGCGGGTACAACTGTGCTTTGGGAGAAGCTGAGACGCTCACCATGGTCTGAATCGAGCACCAGTGCCCTGGGCTTGTGTTCCTTCAGTTTACACGACCTGTCGCGCGTGTACGAGGGCATTTGTAGCGTTGCGCCGGCGTATTTGCTGGACGTCGACACGCTCATGCGGCTGTGGACCCACGAGTGTCTGAGAACGTTTGGGGATCCGTTCGCCATTGAAAGGCCAGAGTATAGTGAGTGGATCTCCAAGCAGATTTGGTGGCTGAGACGCATCATGGAGGCAGTGGGCCACCACCAAGATCTGATAGCGACAATGCAGCTGAGCACTGGTACTATGAGTCATCATCGTAGTGGTACTGCTGATAAGCCTGGAGCAAGCCAGCAACAGGGGCAGAGCGGCCCGACAAACAACCTGAGCGCCGGCTTCAATGCCGTGGGTTACCTGGCGTACCTCTCAGCCGAATACCTCGACAAGAAACCAGCTGCAGTAGCTCCTCAACAGCACGTACCTATGTCCAGTGAAGACACTGCTAGCCTCTGGGGCTTTGTACCAAACGACCTCTACTACCAGAAGTGCATTGGTGGTGGTACGATAGCCAAGCTGAACGTCAGTAGCGCGAGCCCCTCGACTGGTACTGACGGCGGTCAGCAGCAGCGCAACAGCATCAAGTTTTTGCGCCGCAAGAGCGTGCAGTCCGGTAATCCAGGCTCGTCTTCCTCATCGCTCGCGGGGCTTTGGATCTACGCTGAGCTCCTGGGTGAAGACACCCCACATGAAGCAGCGAGATCGGTGGTTCAGCACCTCTTTGGCGCGATCCGGACGTTCACGACGATGAATTCAAAAGAACGCGAGGTGATCAGCAATCTGTTGGCTCTACAGCTTCCTCCACATACCCCACCGATTTCGCAGTCTCTGGTACGTCCTTGTCTAGTCTCAGACGCACTTATTTCTATGTAACTTACCATGCTAATTCTGTTATCTTCTATCTCTAGGCTCACACCGTTGCGCAGATTGACCGCGTGCATGCCCGTCAGGGCTCAAAGACGATTCTCCTTGGCTCCCCAGGCTGTGGTCGTGACCCGTTGCTTCGCTACGTGTGTGCCTCACGTGGCTCAACCCAGCGGCAGATTGTGCGAACACTCGAGGGTCTGCCTGAAGCGCATCTTCTGATTACAAAGTGGCGTCTACTGCTCCACGAGCTCTACGAGCGTATCGGCATCGACTGCGACAACGTCACACTAATCATCAAGAGGCTTGACTTATTGCCGAGTAGTGTAATCAGCCAGCTCCTGGCTCTGATCGCCACAGGCGAGATCCCAGGCTCGTTCTCGCTCGAAGAGCAAATCAAGATGGCGACTCGCGTCCGTGACGAGCGGCTCGTGGAGATGGAGAACCAGTTCTTATCTCAGTGCACGCGCATCAGACAGGAGGCTGAACTGCTGAAGGAGAAGGAGCTCGCGGTCATCAAGCGCGAGAAGGAGGCTGCAAGTATCAACAGCACCACGTTCTACCAGGAACTGGAGCGCCGGCACCAGGCGGCGCTGAATGTCAGGCTCGCCCAAGCGCAGCTGCGGTATCAGCAGGACTGCGACGACTACACGCGCAAATGCGAGGTCGAGACCGAGAGCGTGACGGCCACGATTATGTCGCTCATGCGCCCATTGGGCATCACGAGCGGCCGCTGGCAGCAGATCGTCGATCGCATCCGCAAGCGCCTGCGCGTTGTGTTCTTTGTGGACTACAGCCACAGCCAGGAGGTTCAGAGTCGCATCCCAGCGCTGTTTCCCAACTGCAGTGCCGTCTCGTGCCCCGTGTTAACCGCCAACGACCTCCAGCCGATTATTTATGGCCACTTCCACGCCGAGATCCACCGCCTGATGCGCGTGGACCGCTTCGCCGAGAGCCCCGAGCTGCGCCAGTGGGAAGAATTCGTCGTGTTCATGGAGAGAATCGAGCTCGAGCTGCCGCAGATTGTGCAGATGGCGGTTGACATCCACTTGGCGGTTGTTAGG
The DNA here is from genome assembly GCA_023337805.1 of Globisporangium barbulae. Lineage (NCBI taxonomy): Eukaryota > Oomycota > Peronosporomycetes > Pythiales > Pythiaceae > Globisporangium > Globisporangium barbulae. The sequence goes on from JAADXK010000252.1 coordinate 25,046, forward strand.
CTTGCCAAGGATCAACAGAGAAGCCAGCAATTGGTATCAACGTGGCTGGTGATGGCTTTACCATCTCACTTTGCCCGGTTCCTTGAGCATGCATTCCGAAAAGAGAGCGAGAGCCTCGCCAAGGCCGAGTGGTTTCTCCACGCGCACGCGAGCATGAGCCAGGGAATCGAGAAGCTCAAGGGTGGCGACCAAGAGCTCCATGAGCGTGTCCATCAATGCGAACAGCAGATCACGGAGCTAGAGTCCACGATCGAACAAGCGAAGGACGACTGCGATCGGGTGCGTGACATGATGCGCCGGTTCCAAGTCGTCGCCGAGGAGCAGGCCCAAGTGACCAACGAGATGGAGAAGCAGGCGCAGGTGGAGCTCCACGTGCCGCTGGCGTGCCTCGACGAGGCAAACGCGGCGCTGCTGCTGATTGAGAAGCGCCACATCATCGAGATCAAGTCGTTCAACAGCCCACCGCTCCTCGTGCACTTGGTGCTGGACGCGATCTGCGTCATGTTTAGCCTCGAGCCGACCTGGGAGAACGCGCGGCGCATCCTCAGCGACTCAAACGTCGTGCAGAATATGCTGAGCTACGACAAGGACGCCATATCGGACGAGATCCTGATGCGGCTTGAGGCAAACTACATGAGCAACGAAAAGTTTCATCGCGAGGAGGTCGAGAAGCAGAGCCTCGCGGCCAGCATGATGGTCATCTGGGTGCGCGCGATCTTCCAATACGCGTCCATGCGACGCATGGTCAAACCGACGCTCGACAAGCTCAAGAAAGCGCAAGCGCGGCTCTGCTTGCTCATGCAGGAGTACCAGGCGAGCAAGCAGCGCATGGCCGAGGCCGACGATGAATTGCTAAAGTCCAAGACCTCGCTAGGATCCGTACTGGAGCTCAAGCTCAAGACGACTCAGGAGATCGAGTCTCGTGAATCGCGACTCGCAAGCGGACAGCTCGTGCTCGAGTTTCTATCAGAAGACAAGCTCCGTATGGAGAAGGTCATCGAGGACGTGGAGCGGAGTCGGTACCATGACATCACGGTCTGGAACGCGCTGTTGAGTGCCGCGTTTGTGACGTATGCGGGCCGTTTCCACTTGAAAGATCGACAAGCGCTGTTCAGAGAGTGGCAGTGCGCGTACTGGCGCAACACACTCACGGATTCTGGCCATGATGAGACCAAGTGTTGTGTGTTGCCCAGTCTTCATGTTCGACTTGAGGAGAAACGAACCAGTGATGATGATGAAGACAATGGTGATGAAGGTAACCCAGAAGAAGAGGACGTGCTGAACCTGTTCACTCGTAGCCAGCAGGGCGAGCGCCAGCACTGGAAGCTCGTGAGCGATGGCGGCGTCTGCTTCTCACAAAGACGCCTCCAGGACGCGTTCTTTCTCTCGGAGCTCAACGCCGCGGGCTTTCAACGAGTGCTGCTCACAGACTACACGCACGAGATCGAGGAGCTCATGCTCAAGTTTGCGCACAATTCGTGGAAATGGCGCCATTTTCTCATGACGAGTGCGAAAGCTGACGGTTTCCATGACGTCCTGTGTGTAGCAGTGACTGAGGGTCACCAGCTGCTAGTGCTCGACGTCGAGCCGCTCGACGGGGAGCGGGGATATGGCAACCTGTCAGCGGTGTTCCAGTGGGAAACCTGTGTTGTGGATGGGCATGAGCAGTTGTTCATGCAGGCTCAGTCTGATGCAGCGAGTGAGCTGGCTGTCAACACTGTGACTGAGTCTACTACCACTGGCATCATTAGCCAAGAGCACATGACCCCTATCCACCCCTCGTTCCGCATTATCTTGACGTCACATCAACCATACAGTGCGTTTGGCGAAGCGATCGTGAAGATCCCAACGTTAGACGCCTCGGTCCACGCTTCCGAGGTTCAAGATATGCTCCTGGACAAGATGTGGAATCCTGGGTTTGGCGATAGCACCACGAGTACCACGTCCGAGTCAGGGAGCCTCAAACTCGCATTGAGTGAGTTTGCTCTGCTGTCAAATGAAGTAAACGAGATGCACACGCAGCTGACAAAGCTGATTCAGGAGGCTGCAGTGCATGGTGGCTTCCAGCTTCCAGAGATGGAGCGACTGCGTGAAAAGTCGAATGCGAGCAAAGAGTTGCGCGTGAACATGCTGAGAAAGCGTATGGAGGTCGAAAATGAAATCATGAAGGCGCGAAAGCGAGTGGCGCTTGCGAGTGTCGGTGCTGTGCTCTTCAACGCGTTTAACGCCACGATTTCCGTAGGTGGTACTCAGCCGAAGTCAAGTGTTGAGCCGGTGGCAACCTCGAAGTCCCCACCGATGGCGTTCCAGTTCTTCTTCCCACTCTATTTTTCGGCTTTGACATCAGTTATACCGGCATCCAGCGGAGTTCCCATGGCGCCGATGCTCCCTGCGTCCATGGCCTCTGGCTTCGTGCGAAGTCAACAGAACCAGAGCCAAACTGCGCTCTCACGAGGGTCGTTCAAAGTGGTCACCACGCAAAGCAGCACATCAGCTCCTTCGTCCTTGAGCAGTGTGTCCCAGATCCTGACGCATATGCTGCAACTGCTCATGTCACTGGTGAGCTGCGAGAGCGACTGGTATCGATTCATCCTCACGCTCATCTTTACCCTTGAAGAGAACGAGACGAGTCAGCATCGCCGTCTGGGAAAGCTTCGACCAACAATGGCTGAGAAAGGCGGCACTGTCGAACCACTTTCCGAACACAAGCAGTCTGCCGAAGTTGAAACGCAATGTCACCGAGACAACGACAAATCGACTAAGCAGACAACAACTGACGTGGACGGAGAGCAGCAGGTCATCAACGCCGCCATCTGCTCTGTCGACACCATGATCATGCTCAAGAAGCTTCACAAGCAGAACGTTTCTTGTTCCTCACAAGAGTTGCCCAGTTTCCTTCACGAGCTTCGTTCTCTTGAGCCAAAGCGTGTGGTGCAACTGATGATCCATGGAGTTATAGCGAGTGACAGTGCATCCTCTTCACCGCCTCCCTCGATGCAGCTCTTCAACACGACAGCTCGCTCGCGCCTCGAGCGCATCCAAATCGGACTCACGCTGCTTCCGCACTTGATTTACGAGCTCTGTGAGCAAATGCTCGAGTTTCATGGCGTCCTGGGAGTCAATTTCGCGAAAGAAGACGACGTCGCACTACCTATCGTACCCCCTGGCAGATCCAACAGCAGCCATGCACAGCAGGAGCACGATGTCAGATTCTCTCAAAGAGTGACCCTCAATACTAAGAAAGCCAGCAGCTCCACCACCACCAAGTACGGCTGGCTACGACAGATCACCGCGCTTCCCGAGGTCTCGGGCGTGCTCATCGTGTCCCCTCAACCACTGCAGAGCTTCGCGTTCGTCCAACGCGCGTTCTTCCAGACGATCTTCGTCCACGAGATCCGCGTCGCCATCCTTCAGCAGCTCTTCGCAAGAAACTTCCGGTCGCCAGCAGAGCTGAGCGACGTGTTTTTACTGCCAAAGAGCGTGTTTCTTAGCAATACAACACAGCAGCAGGCACTGCTGGATAGTGGTGCAGATCTGCAGACGAACCCGCTGCTCGTGATCAAAGCTTTTGACGAGATTCACAAGCTCGAGATGGAGAAGCCCGATGCCCTCGAGGCGACGCCCTTGGCTCTTGTGAACATGCAGTATGACCGTGATCCAGCGCACTGGGAGGGATTCTTCCATATCTTGCATCGCTCATACCAGCACACGACGTCCGTGGCGTTCAAACGCCACACTAGTAACCACAGTGAGACGCAGACGAACCAGAACGTGAAGACCAAGCTGGACCAGCAAGCTTCGCTATTATCTGGGACTCCAACTGGTAGAACTGATACGAGTCTGTCAACGGTGCCACCTGGTAACGCAGTACTGGTGACGTCGGCGATGCGAGCGCCAACAACTCGCCGACTGTCGACAACGCAGTCGCTGCTGCACAGACACTCAGATGTGTCACTCGTGACACCGTCGTATCCACGGCTTCTCGCGCTTGTGGACAACTGGAAGTTGCTCCCTGCCCACTTGCAGAGGAACCTGCTCTGCTTGCATGATGAAATGGACACTTTCAAGTGTTCACATGGACCTGCAACAGTAGCAGCAGCAGGAGGAACGTGGACACTCAAGAAGTGCGTTCAGTCGACTCTGCTGCGGTTTGCTTTCCACCCGTGTCGTGAGTTGCTGCAGTCAGCACTCGCTGCTGATGAAAGCAGCAAACCAAAGATAGCTGCTATACCAGGAAGCCTCGATATTCTTGCTCTCCCAGCCTCGATGATCGAACAGCGTGTGCCGTCAATCTGGCAGGTGCTGAGCAGCGTCGTGCTCTTTCATGCTCTGCTCGTCTTCCGAAGCAACACGCTAGTTGATGGGGACGACACTATGTCAGTGCTACCTGGTGGCGTGGCGACGATGGTCTACGGCTTCGATAGCTTTACGACAGCGGTTGATCAGCTTCTCCACTGCATGGTGCAACTGAAATTGGCAAAAGAGGCGACGAAGGACGCCGTGGTTCTCGAGCGCATTCAGCAGCAAGTGGTGCTCAGCGCCTATGCACGTTCAGCTAGTGCTACGGGCGGAGAGAGCGAGGTGGCGTTTCTGAAGAAACTACATCGCGAGTGCCTGGCACTGGTGGGCTGTGGTGGTGGCTCACACTCTACTCTTGAGATTGGGATATCATCCGCCACCACTGGGACTCCCACTAGTGGCAGTGGGACCAACAGCGCGAACGGGTCCTTAGCAAACCTTCTCGACGCCTCGGGCAAACCCGCGAACGTCGCGCTCCGACGGCAGAACAGCTCGATGCGCAACCTCACACGACCAACAAGCTCGCCGATCGCAGTCGAAGGGAACGCGCTGCTTAGTGGCAAGATCTCGCTCGCTTCGAGTCCCCGATCTGCCGGTGCTACTGCTGGTATTGCATCCTCACAGCCGCCAAAAGTCTCTTCAGTGCTGGCGTTTCTCGATTTCCCACTCGAGAGTCTTGTTTCAAAGACTGGTGGCGATGTCGACCAGTGGCTTGAGCTGTGCTGGAACTACAGTGAGACGCTCAACAAAGTGCGGCACGATGGACAGCTTCGCAGTTTATTGCACGGATGCATTGACGATCGAGCAAGAAGTAATGACTGTGCAAGTACCGTCGGAGTAGCAAGGGCAATACCATCCTGGGTGCATTCGCTCAACTGGTCTGAAAACGACGAGGTGGCATCTGCAATCACGCTCGCGGATGCGATCGAGTTCATCCAGAGAGTGGCGACCCAGCCGGCGATCGCTTCCCAATTCTCGATGGGCTCTTCTGTTGACGGCGGCAGCGGCGAAGACACTGAAGCTGGATCGATAAAGCTTGAAGCAAGCTCAACGTTGAAGGCGAAGAGGGTAGGAGACCTCGTGAAGTGTATCAACACGGCGTTGGTGGACGCATTCAATTCGCAAGTGAGCCAGCTTCGCACGTTCCTGAGCCAGTTACTTGCTGAGATCCGAGAGTCCGGTCAGCGAAATCATCCAGGTTCAGAGTGTTCAAGCGCCCAAGCTGACTCGAAAGTCCCCACTGTCTTCGTCCGAGACTCACTGCTGGCTGTTGGAAACCAGAGCATCCGAGAGCAGATCCTGGCTCTGCTGCAAAACGAGATCCCAGCTCAGCTGCGCTGCAGCTTCACGGTGGACGAACTATCGTATGCCGTCACGCTCGAGTGGTCACTGAGCGATTTGCTCGCTCACTACCAGTATTGGCGACACTTTCTATCAGCGAGCACAGTCATCAGTAGCAGCACACACGTGTGGTTCTGGGCGCCTGCGCTCTCGCCTCATATCACAATGGCCCACGCCATACAAGCAGCGAAGATCAGCTACTGTAAAGAGCTACGGCTACGAGGCGTCAATGCTGACGCTGACACGTCCTCCATGAGCTTGTCGCTGCACTATCCGCACGTGGAAGGCGATGTGAGCGCATACGAGGGTGAGATTGAACCAGCGACAGCGCCAGGCAACATGCAGCAACAGAGCGACTTTCCGGACCACACGTTTGCTGTCTTTGACGGCCTCTGCCTGGTCAACGCCGCTTGGAACGCCGACTCTGCGTACTTGGAGCCACTCGACCAACAGACAAATCGCAGATGGCCGTGTCGTGGGCTGCTGCTGCTATGCTCACTGGAGCTATCCGGCTCTGGTGCCCAGCGTAATCGAGACCCGAGACTGCTCAAGCCGAGGCCGCGCGCGCAAACCAGGGCCGTCGTGCCTCTCCTGGGCCCCAGAGACCATTCGCTTCTCTTTGAGGCGGAGCTGCCCGTCGCGCCTGCTCTCCTCCAGTCGCTCGTGACGCCCTTCCTCACATTTGCGATCCCAAACGGCGACATTGTCCCCACCAGCGCCACCAAGTCGCAACAGCACGTACACAGTTAACCAGCACCAACACGAAGCGCATGACAATAGATGCGTCTAGTGGATCAATCACTCGTCGGATCGGTCATTCATTCATTCATGTCTTGCCTGTTTGTTGTTGGTAGTGCACAGCAGCAGCGAGTCTTCGGTTTATCCAGAGTGTACATCTTGCGTTCTTTTCTCCTCCTCATTGTCTTCATCATCAGCAACATCACCACAGAGCGCTCGCCCGTACCGACCGTATGGGCTTTACGTCAGTCGTTTCGTCACGCTGCTGTCAGTCTAAATGGCCATGGGCTTGGGCATGCGGATCGGCTTCTGCTCCTCGGCCGTGGGGCTCTTGAGCGGCTGCTTCGGGGATGCGAACGCCGAGCCGAGTGTACTACTTGCGGACTGCGACGTCGTCGTGTGGCCCTCGATGTCCACGCGCAGCTGCGGGTTCGCGGCGGCAGGTGTCGTTGCAGGCGTGACGTCCATTTTCTTGTTCGGGGTTGTTTGGTTTTGGTTCTTTGGAAGCTTCGAATGTGGGATCGCGGTTTCGATTTTTGCAAATATACAGAGGATTACACAAGGAATTCGTATTCTAAATCAGTATTTGTGAAGCCAACTAATGCTGAAATTACATTCACAAAGAGAGGAGTAATAATATCAGCAAGCCAAATCTCTAATTTTTCTGAAATGAACGCTACGTTAACCTCGCTGCTGACCGTGGCACCGTCGAGCGATCCGATGGAGATGCCGTGTTCACCCTTGCACGTGTTGAACGAGAAGACGGTGTCGGTGCTGGACTGCATAGTGATGGAGGTTTTGTGATGGGTATAGTACCGGTATACTACCG